>PVKA01001104.1:0-71186 GCA_004027165.1 Ctenomys sociabilis | reverse complement strand
ACCTCTGAGCTACCTCACTGTCCCTAAAGCCTTTATTTAGTTAAGATATTTTTCAAAGGTTAAGTATTTTTCAATATGTATTGTGCAGTTTTAGTAATGTTGCGATCAACACAATTATGTACACAGTGTTGGATCTTGGCCCGTGATCTCCACAGATAAGCCTTGGAAGGATTGCAAGATCACACTGCACGCATCTGAAATGTTGTTGAGCCATTGAGGCCAGACAGCTCTCTGGACCAGTGCCAGCTCAAATCCACAGCATTGGACATCTTTGTCAACATTGGTTTTCATCAATATCTTTGAAAAAGCAGGATAAATGGAAACTTTTATTTAGCTGTGCATTTCTTTAACCAGTGCTGTTTATATATCATTTTGTACTTCCTATTTTTAATTTTTTATTAATCACCCATGAGTGTTCTTCATTAGCATGTGTGCTACCTGGCTGATATCCATAAAATGGAGATGCTAATGTTTCTATGTCATATGCACTGTGATTACTATCTCCAGCTCTTGGCTTATTTGATCCTAATTATGGTTTCCAAATGCTTGTGAGTCAGGTCTCCCTATTTTGATTCTGACTTTGGTGTAGGTTGTAATGAGGCATCTTAAGGTTGTTTTAAAGGCAATGTTTTCCTCTGACCTGTTTATAGCAATATATTCATGTTATTTATGCTTTATAGAATTAACCGTGATACATAAAGTGAGACAAGGTTTCTATCAGTCACCTTCATTCTCGCTGATTTATGATACTGTAGAGCGCTTAGTAGAGCTGGGCTTCCTGGGTGCCTGTTTGGGTCCATTGCGCGCTAACTAGATGAACCTGTTTCCCTACAGGGAAAGGGAGCGATACACTTCTCCCCTGGAATTGTCCAGGACATATGCAGTAGTGTATGTGAAAGGTTTAGAACATTCTGCACATAATAACAGCTGACCAAGTAGCAGCTTTTATTGGGCACCAGATTCACATGGGCAGCTAATTCTATTTTACCCTGTTGTGCTCACTAGGGTCTACAAATTCATAGTGGAGTAGCAATTTTAGCTTTGTGTCATAGATGTGAAAAAGTTTTCTTATCTTCCAGGATTTCCTTATTCTTCTAGCATTTTATTTTTCCAGATAGCTCCCTCACTGGTTATTTTCTCACTTCCTATGAAGCTCATGGAGATTTTGTTGGCATTCTAGGGAATAGATCCTGTTAGGAAAAACTTACCTCTTCATGAATTTTCACTTTCTTTTAGATTAATAGTATACTTTTCCATGTATTAAAGTCCTTGTGTTAAAGTTTTAAGTTTTATTCATATAGATTTTCATTTCTTGATATTAAATATTCTTTTTCTCTTTTTAGGTGATGTTTTCATTTTGGCAAAATATATGTGACATAAAATTACTAACACTGCTATAAACATGGATGGACAAATATGTTTGAATCTTTGTGTATCTTTTGTGTATATCTAGAAGTGACATTTCTAAATGGCATGGTAACATTTTTTTAGGAAGTACCATACTGTTTTACATAGAAACAGTCCCATTTTATATCATCAAAAGTAGTGTAGAAGGGATCCAATTTTTCATACTTTTGCCAATACTTGTTTTGTTCTTTGATAATAGCTATCCTAATGAACATGAAGTACATACTGAATATTCTGAGTAAGGCCTCAAGTTGGACAGGAATACGAGAAAAAATAGTTTAGTAGTGTCTCTTTAGCTGCTGGTAGTTGTAGTTATGCTTGGAATAGTCATGGCTTTAGAAATACTATTTTTCCACTTAATCTACATGAAACACAAGGGGTGAACTAAACTAGAAAAAAGTGGTCTTTCTGGCAAAAGTAGAGTGAGGCAGGCAGCCAGCGGGCGAAATATTTATGCAGCTGTTGCTTGAAATCATCCAAAGAAACTTCTGGTGACTGTTTATAATACACATGCTTAGTTTGCTATGAACCTACTGACTTAAGAGAACCCCAGTGTCCAATATGTTTTTATCTTGGTATATGAGAGCTAAAGAAGTTGAACATGGAGGTATTTGTGGGTGGTTTGAACTAAGCCAGATCTGATCAAGTTTGTGAAGTAGTTCCAGTTTCTTTCATTTGCCATTTGATTTTATTTTCAGCCCACCAACCTGAAGGTCAGGACTGTGGCCTTGGACACGCATTCTAGAGTTTAATCTGCTGCCCAGGAGCCCACATCCTGCCCTATCCCAGCTACCACTAAACACAGCCTTCTCCTTCAAAGGTCGCCAGGCGTAGCTGGCTCAGTCAGTCTGCCCTCAGCAGTGATAAAATAAACACCAATATCCTTTTTCCCCTCACAGAATGTGCCTTGAAAAGCTTTGAATCCGGAGTTTCCCTTCAGATGTTGGAATTTTAAAGAGATTTATGATCACTCTCACTTTTTATTACTACTTTCAATCCTAGCTAGGTGTAGAGAATTGTACCCAATGCGCCACTAAATCCTGTAAAAATATTATGTATACTTGGGTAAGGGAACCCATTAGTCAGCACAGACTAATCAACATAATCCTGCTATTGGAAAATTATACTGAGGATGGGCCAGCTAAATAGCTCAGTGGATGAAAGTGCCTGCAAACAGGCACAGGGGCCAGGGGTTGGATCCCCTGGGTGGGCACGCTGTGCTGGCCCTGCCTCTGGGGCGTGCTGAGAGTGCAATTGAGACTGGGTATGAATGGGATTTTCATCCCCCTACTGGAATTTTTCCAGAGGAACTGAAAATGTCATATCATAGTGATATATGTGTACCTATGCTTATAGCAGCACAATTTGTGATAGCCAAATCTTAGAAACAACCAAGATGCCCATCACCTGAAGAATGGATGAAAAAGATGTGGTATTTTTATGCAATGGAGTATTACTAAGCCATAAAGAATGATAAACTCAAAACTTTCATATGTAAGTGGATGCCTCTTGAAGGTATATTTATAAGTGAAATAAACCAGACCCACATGTGTAAATATCATATAATCTCCCTAGTGTAAGAACTCAAAAGAAGAAATACAAATAAGGTATAACACAATTAAAAGGAAAGCAAGAACTTGAAGATTAGACAATGAAAAGAGGGCAAGGAGAAAAGCTAGGAAACATGACAGGGGCAAAGCCATATGTTTATGCATACAAGATGGGCAAGGCAATGACCCTGAGAACTATCAGCAGGTTGTTGAAACTAGAAGTTACTTGGTGGGATTCTCACCCTGACTAGCAATATATGCTAATACCTGTGAGCTGAGTGACTGGACCAAAGATAGCAATGTGTAATGGTGAGGCCATGCTCGGAATGCCTGTCATTCTGGTCTTCTAAATATGTACTGCTTTTCATGACATACCAATTATGACTGGACTGTATCTCACGTAAGTTTTTTTTTGTTGTTGTTGTTGTTATTTTTCTAAAAAAAAAAGGTAATAAATGAAGAAAAGAGACAAGAAATAAAAAATGTCACAGGACTACCCTGCTACAGTGCTGTATATGGTTAGATTTCTAAATTACTGTGTAAAAATATGTAATGGTTTATTCATACTTTTAAATTATTTTTCCAAATGCATTAGAGACTTAAAGTTTAACATATCAATACTTGATGGAAAATATATGCTCCATCTTATGCCTAAGATGTTTGAAATTCAGACAGATAATGAGACTAAACCTACCTGCATATGCTGTAGGGCAACAATAAGCTTCTCTTCTGGAGGGTTAAAAACCTAAATTTGCAGACCAAAAATTAGAGAAAAAGAAGGGCTGAAAGGACAGCCAACATTTTGGTCCTAGCCTTTCAAGGTCAGTGAGAACTTAGGACATAGGAGAACCTGTATTGTAACATCATGTAACTCAGGTGTGTCCCAAATTTTCTGATCAAGAGGATTATGGGGCCACAGAGGAAAGTGATTGTTGATGTAGAGTGTGCCTAAGGAGAATGACATGGAGAGAAAACATTTTCTCAGGCTTTCATAGAGAGCAAATTGGTCAAGCAATGGCCGTGACTCATCCACAAGGCTGACACTGACAAAGCATCTACAAAGTGTGGTACAGGGTTTTGGGATAAGTCCAGAGGACACTTGACTGACCTTGTCAGATACAAAAGTTACATTTCTTGTTATACAGGTCTTGCTTTATCTTGGTCTTAACTGTCCAGCAGAAAAGTATAGAAATGAGGTATGAAAAGTGAGGTCACTTTAATATGCTGAGCTGTGGAAGGCTCAAGTCATCAGATTCAAACATTGCCAGTCCTGTGGATAACCCAATACTATTGTGTATTACTGGACTCTATTGGAATATTTTGCTGGATTCATGCATCTACAATATTTGGATGTCAATGGAAAACCCATCTCTGACAAAACTAAAGAAAAAAAGGTGATATAAATGAAGGACCATTTTGTATCTGCATATACAAAATAGTTAGGATAGATATATAGCTACTTTCTCTTAATTCAATAAGAACAAAGATTTGTACTAATAGTGTTTGGACAGGATATCATGTCTGTATATTGTGTTATGAATGACTACAGACTGGGCATGGTGACATGTGTCTGTAATCCCAGTTCTTGGGAGGCTGTAAGCAGGTGGATCACTATGAGTCCGATCTAGTAGTGAGACCTTGAACATCCTGTAGATCCATCCCTAAAAAATACAAAAAAAAGAAAGAAAATAATACCAAGATGATTGCTTTTTCCTTGTCCTACCACTTTCCTTGGTCTTTTATTTCTCATGAAATAACCAGGAAGACCAAGCTCTTCTAGTACTGGCCTCCTGTTAATTTCTTTTCTTTTCTTTTTTTTTTTTTGGCCAAACCAGGGATTGAACTCAGATCCTTGAGCTTGCCAGGGAAGCACTTAGTCTACTGAGCCATCTCCCTGGCCCCTGAGCCATCTCCCTGGCCCCCTGTTAATTTTATGTATTACTAAACTACAAATAGATCAGAAGTCCTGGTACAAAATTGTCTTTTGTTATTCAACGTAGTTTTATATGTTGACTGTAGGACAAAAAAAACTCCATGTTCAAAAGTCATTAAATAGTATACTTTAAATGGCTGGAAGTCATGGTGTGGAAATTTTATTTTAACAACACTGTTTCCGCTGAGAAGCTACAGATATGCAAATACCTCATGGCTATCACTTAGCTAAGTTTCACAGAGTAATTGACTGCTATGAATAATAACTAAAGTACTTTGAGTGTCGCCTCCAGAGTGGGAAGTTTATGAAAAGTGTTATAGGATGCTCCCCATAAGAGTAGCAGAAAGGAAATGCTACCATCTTTAGTTCATGGGTGAGAATTTGATGCTAAAAGCAGTTAAACACCTTTGATAAGCTGTGGGGGAAGCACTGAGCTGCTGGGAGCCACTGAACGAGCCAGCTGATCTTGACAGCCCTTCCTTCAATACAACGGAAGCCTCAGCATTCAGATCATCTCCAAGAGCCAGGCGAATCCTTTGATGTAAATGTGGCTTTATTTGATGCAACAGAATCTACAAAATCACTATAACATAGTCTCAACAATTTAGAAATTGTACAGACAGGTTCTACAGTCAAGTACTATACTAGTGTGCTCTGGAAGGGGCCTTGGTACCTCCTATGTAAACAGGAAGTGAATCTGTTCTATACACCCAGTACTTTAAATCTGCACTTATTTCATGAAAGAATCTTTGAAAGCTGTTACAGTGTTGAGTTTTCCTGCATGTTTTGAAATTGTATCATCATTCTCACTATGCACCTCATCAGCTGAGGGAAAATGAAGATACCCTAAGAAGAAAACATCCCCTCCTTCCTTGGTAGGTATATATAAAACAGACTGAAAAGATTTTTTTTGGTGAGGAAACCCAAAAGGACTGACTATGTTTCTTGACTGTATCATTTAAGGGATTAGAAGATGAGAAATTCCTTTGCTCTTGTAAGAAATTTTGTACTTAGCAATAGAAAGAGCCATTGAATATTTTTTCTGTAAGTATATTCTTGAGATTAATTTTGAATTATTTTTCCTTCTTCTTTTTAAACAGAGATCATGAAAATGGGCTCTGTTTTCTTTTGCTGTTTTCTGTCCCCCATGTCCCCAGCCCATGGAACATTTTTAAGGGCTGTCATAATGTCTCAAAGGTAAGGCTGCACAGTCTAAGATTAATATAAATTTAACAAGATGTTTAAGATCAGATAATCATTCCAACCTTCTGCTCATACATTAGCTAGGAAATATAAAGCTTGATATTTTGGTATATCATGTTGATTTTCCAATGCCAATTCTAGTTTAAATTAATACTCTGTTTAGTGGTTGACTCAAGGCCCAGAACCCAGAACATACCAATGGCAAAGGCACAAAATGGAAGTAGATTAAACAACATCTTCACTCTTCTGGAGCTTGCAATCTGATAGATAAGACAAACCTACCAGTACCTCTACAGTGAGCCTTCCTGGGTCAGGCAGGTAGTCAAGGCATTTGTTGAGCACAGATCATGTATGTACCACCGGGCTTGTGTTATGTGGAATAACTGAGCAGTGGAGAAAATGCTGTTCACCACAGGTCTGGTTGGGTTATCAGAAAATGACCATCAGACTAGGCACGGTGGCACACACCTGTAATCCCAGTGCTTGGGAGGCTAAAAACAGGAGGATCACTATGAGTCTGATCTGTGTAGTGAGACCCTATAGACCCTGTACTAAATACATAAAAAAAAGAAAGGAAAAATGACTTTATGGACAACATGGAATAAATAAGTTTTTAATACACACTTTGGAAGAAATTGTTTTGGTTGAATCCTTTGGGGTACTGGGAAAGAAAGCTATTGAGTTTGGTTAAAAACCAGGACTCCTGTATAGCACAGAAAAGTAGAAAGAGTATATCCATGCTACTGAGGTCACAAAACCAGTTTAAAATTTGTCTCAGCTTAATAGAGAATGAGGGAAGCAATTATATTTTTCAGCCAAAATTCCTTCCTAGAAAACTCGGAAGGAATATAAAATTATAGACAAAACAATATTGTAAGGGGAGATGGCTTAGGGAAGATGGTATGTCTCTGGTTTTAATTTTATTGAATTTCAGGTGCAGATAACTAAAGGCAGGGCTCCATGGCTAGGTAGAGAAGTCAAGGGTAGACCTAGCAACTTAGAATAAGCTGCCACTGGGACAGAGCACAAAAAGACAGCATAACGGGAGCATAAGTCAGAGGACAATTGATATTTAGTGACCAGGAAGGGAAGTGTGATATTCTGCAAGGATAAAAGTAAAAACTGGCATGGGGGATTCACAAATGAAGACCTGGGCATGGTGCTCAGAATGTCTAATGGAGGGCTGGCCAGATAGCTCAGTGGATTAAAGTGCCTGCTTAGACAGACTCAGGGACTGGGGTTCAATCCCTGGTATGCTGTGCAGGCCCCACCCCTGGGGTCCCACTGAGTAACTGAGACTCCGGGTGTGATGGCATGCACCTGTAATCTCAGTGTGTGGGAGGCCAAAACAGGAGGATCACTTTGAGTCTGATCTGGGCAGGGAGACCCTGTACTAAATACATAAAAAGTCTGATGGAGGAAAACCCACCAAAGGCGATGGGTTATGGGAGTAGGGGGCACGAGTCTGTGAGCTGCTCTATAGAACACTTTCCCTAACCCAAGGTACCTTCATTTTAAGAAATATTTAGTATCTTGCCTAAAGTGTTCCTGTTGCTTTATTTTAGCTCTTAAATGAAACCAAACAACACCTATTTATAGATTATCTTAGAAATTAATCTGCACTAAAACCCAGTTAAAAGGTCTAAAGTTGAACAAAATCTTCCATAGGATTTATCTTGATAGAGATGTATCATTCATAAATAAGGTCCTTCCTCCAAACTCCAAAAATGGAAAGGATAGTGGATGCATTGCAGAAAGGAAAAAAAAAAAAAAAAAAAAAAAAAAAAAAAAACAATAAGAGAAAAAATTAGCTTGCAAATTATCCTTATGGTCTGCATCTGTAGTCTGGTTCCTACATTGGGAAGCCCACCTTTAGTCCTCCTATAAGCTGAACTATGTTCCGCTCAATGCACATGCTGAAGTTCCAACCCTTTGTAGCTCAAGTGTTACCTAATTTAGAAGGAGGGTTGCTGCTGAAGTCATTAGTGAAGATGCGGGGGCCCCAGCTCAGGGTAGGCTTCTAATGCAGTGTTACTGGCATCCCTATGAAAACGGGAGATGCGGGCACAGATACATATATACAGGGAGCCCACCATGTGACGGCAGATGCAGAGTAAGGCCGCCAGAGCCAAGGAAGACTTTAGACTGCCAGGAAACTAGCACAAGTAAAGAGCCAGGCACAGAATAGATTCTTTCACAGCCCTCGGAAGAATCCAAACCTGCTGGCACCTTGGTTTTGGGCTTCCAGCCTCTAAAACTAAACACAATAAATTGTTGTTTTGTAAGCTACCCTGGTTGTGATATATTCATATGGTGGTCCTGGGAAACTAATGTCCCCAAGCAAATAGGTTCCCAGGGAGGTTCTTCAAGTGATGCATGGCAAAGCCTCATGTACAACAGAGAGAGGTTTCCTCCTTGAAAATATATGTACCTGTGAGCAGTTTAAAATATCCTCATTTCCCAAATCCATTTTATTTCCCAGAAAAAGCAGTTCTGTGGCTAGTTAGTGTGTACGACCTTGGAGAATAAATCTCTGCCATGATTCTGGTGTGTTTGCTGTTCTAAACAGATCTAATAATAGAACTGACCCATACACAATGATTGGCCAGCTGCTCAGTTGGCCCATCAAGAAGTTTAAGAGAAATTAAGCTAAGACTAAAAAGGTTTTCTTAACTGAGGAAAGAATTATGATTTCAGTATTGTTAGTGCTGTCTTTTGATATTCAATGCTATTGGAAAAAAAGCAAAGCCATTTCATAAAGAGTTTTATGTAACTACAGACAGGTATAGCTTGGCCCTGGTGTCTCTGGCTTACAAAAGATGGAATGGAAACACCTTTTAATAGTCAAGTGGCCGAGCAGTGGCTTCTGTGGCAGCACTGCTATACTCTGGGCACCCGAGAAACTGTGCTCAGTGTTAAGTACTTCTGCTTACAAGCACTTTAGGAAGTTGTTCTGTGGCCCCTTTTATGTCCAGACAAAACCATCTGTATTTCAGCTAATACCCACTGAACTGAAATATGATTTCATAAAACAATACAGATTTGTTATTGACCAAATTCTGCCAAAATCTAATTTAGGATCCTCCTTTCTCCAAATAAAACACAATGAAACTCGTGCTTACTTCTAAGTAAGCATAATCTGCAGAATCTGCAGAATCTGCAGAATCTGCAGTTCCAGGAGAGATTTCTCCAAATAACTTAGGAGACAATGTTGTCAAAATAAACAGTCTGCACCCCTGCATTCGGTGCTTCCTCATGCATGACACTCACTTGATCCTGTCTTTTCTCTCCACTTGCCTGTAGATATGCTGGCCTCTTCTTTTTAAATGATAATCTTCATAAACAATTACATATTTTTACACAGAAATTTAGAAATCTAACCATATATAGCATTGTAGCAGGATAGTCCTGTGACACTTTTGCCCCTTCTTTCTTTTTTTGTTCATTTATTACCTTTTTTTTTTTTTTAAAAAAAAAAAAAAACCTTTTACTTGAAAGACAGTATGGCAATAATTGGTATGTCATGACAAGCAGCACATATTTAGTAGACCAGAATGACAGGCATTCTAAGTGTGACCCTTCTATTACATATGGCTGTCACTGAGCTGTGAAAGCTCAGGTCAACAATTTCTGACATTGCTAGTAGATAACTCGCTACTATTATGGACATCTGGACTGCATTGGATTATTTTGCTGAATTCATGCACCTACAATGTTTGGATGGCAGTGGAATACCCATCTCTAGTAAGGCTGAACAATAAAAAGAGACACAAAGGAAGGACCATTTCGTAGTGTACGTACAAAATAGTTGGTAGATATACAGCTACTTTCTCTTCATTGAGAAGAAGGATTTGTACTAATAATGTTTGGACAGAACATCATGTCTGCATCTTGTACTATGAATAACCACTAAGAGGATAACAATATGCAAAGTATTAATTATTGAAACTGTCCTATTAATCGGTTTCAAAATTGTCTCATTGCTATTTGTTTCTCAATAAAATTAATACAAATTTTTAAAAAGTTAAAAAAAAGATTATCTGCTCAATGCTTTCCAGAGGTGGAGATAAAGCACTGGCAACATTTAAAACTTTAAATAGATGTCAATTTAGGTGACTATTCAAGTCAGTCACAGGGCAGGGAAGAGTTCTGTGACCCTTAGTGATGACAACATATTATGGGAGCCTAGCTGCAAACCACAAGACCTTAAATGGTAATAATCCACACCTGGCTCTTAGCTCTCAGCATATGAGAGCACAGAGAAGGTAGGCATGGTGGGGAACCATAGACCCCACATCCCATGGAGGAGAACTGTAGACCCCACATCCTATGGTGGAGAACTGTAGATCCCATAACCCATATTCTAAAAGCAGCAATTGCTATTCACTCAGTTTATGCCTTTGAATGTGGGCCAGCATGGGCAGATTTACCAATTTTTCAAGAAAACTAGAAAGTTAGAATTTTTTAAAAAGGTCATATCTTCTGACTTCAGTGTTAGAAACTAAGAGCTTCCTGTATTTTTTTCTGTAACAAATTACCAGATAAGCCCAACCAATGCAAATTTATTGTTTTTAGTTTTGAAGATGATTTCATAGTAGCTTTCAACTGAGTTGATATTGGGGCACTGGCAGGGCTCCTTTTGAAACCCCAAAAGATAGTCACGTCCTTACTCTTTCTTTGTGTTAGAGACTGTGGTCCCTAGCTCTGGACCTGCCTTCAAAGTCAGCAGTGTAGCATCTTTAAATCTCCAACTCCCTACTTCTTTAGTAGGACCTTTCTCTCTGACTTCCTGGCTTTCTTTTCTCCCTTACAAACACCTCCTTTCCTGTGATCACAGCAGCCCAGCTGCATAGCCAGAGCACCTGTGGAACTATGACTGCATGTTCTAAAGAACCCTCTGAAACAAAGCAAGCCTTTCCAGCAGCTAGACCACAAAGGACTCAGAGCCACATCTCCTTGGTATAGGAAAGACCAAGGGCCCAAAGCCTGTGCCGAATACACCAGAAGGGAAATGAACCAAAGGGTGGTACTCTGTGGAGACAGGCAGTGGAGAGACAGCTGGCACTTGGTGCATTTCATCTACCTGCTGAGATAGCTCTTCACTGATCACGCTGCATATTTGCCTTTGGACAGCAGTTTGGAAGTTTTACCTGTTGGTTTTTGGACAAAATTAGAAATGTGGGAATGTCAGAGTAAATACTAGTTCATGCTATTGCATTGCATTTCCTAAAGCAGCAGAAGAATTTTTAATTCATGCCTTTTGTTTCCTCATCTATGTTTACGTGTGAACTTTTTCTGATTTCCTCTTAGTCATTGCAACTGCAAGGGCTTCTGTGGCCTTTTCCTAAGAGGAGCTTTGGCACAGGTGCTGCTGGCATGATGAATGTGACATTAGCTGCCTTCACAATAATCTGACAGGTCGGGTTGTTTTTCAGCTTTGTTGGCAACTCATGTGGATCTGGCAAAGAGAACTGGCACCATGACGGAGCAGTCTTTCACCATGATTTAGGATCTGCACAGGTCAAAGCTGAAGCTGGTCAGATAGACAGAGCTGGAATCCCGCCTGGGTGGAGTTTTCCTGTCTGCTGGCAAGAAGACTCCTTTTTACCTTGTTCCAACAAGTTAGATATTTAACTGACAGGTGCATATATCCAAGGCAAGCACAGCATGAAGAAAGACACTCTTGTTCATGGTTATAATTTCAGTACTTCACTTAGTACGGGTGCCAGGTTTGTCCTTAATCAAGGAAAAACATATACAAGGAGTTGGCTTTGGTCTTGTCACCCGGGCAAGTTACCAGTCTGTTAAGTAAGACCATTTTGTAGTCAGGGTTTGCAAGAGGAATAATACAATACAGGACTAATAATTTACAGGATTATTTTTATAATAGTTACCCAAACAGTCATCTAAGAGAGAATGCAAGAAATCAGTGCACACACCAAAGACCCAAAAAAATCCAGCTGAGGGAGGGCCTGGATCCCGTAGTAATGTCCTACACAAGCCCAGCTGAAGACCTCGAGCTCCTAGCAATGCCTCCCACAAGTCCAACTGGCGGCCTCAGGAACCCATGACAATGTCTCATGCAGGCCTGTTTCAAGCATCTGCTCTAGGAAGGCCCAAAGATCAGTGTGAATGCTGGAAAGTCTGCACCGGCGGGAGGAAGGGCCTGTGCCAGCGGCAGGGAGTCTGAACTGCAGCCAGGAAGTGACGCTCACTTTCAGAGGAAGCCAGCTCCTCCAGAAAGCACCACAGCCATTCTCAGCCACAGTGAGGTCCCGAGCTCCTCTCAGCATGAGGAAGGCGTGGTCTCACCAGCACAGGCAATGTGACAAGCTTCCCTGGGAGAGTGAGAAGTGCACCATCTTCCCCTTTGGAGCCAAGGAGTGATGGTCAAGGTGAGGACCAGGGCTCCCCTAGGGTGAGCCATAGCCATTCCCATGACGGGAGATCCCAAGCTCCTCCAGTGATGAGAACAGCCGAGTTCATATCAGGAAAGCCAGCACAAGAAACTCCTCCAAGAGAACCAACAGCCCCAAGACAGCCAGCAGCCTCTCAACAGCACCCCTTCTTCCTCTCTAATTTGTTTCAAGCACCACACTGTTGCAGTTCAGCTCGGTGTCACAAGTTGCCCACCAGCTGTCAATCCATCACAGACAATAACATCTGACAAGAATCTTAAATCTTAGATGTGAAGATATTTATATCTGTGAAGTATCATCCAAATGCAATGAGCTATTATTATATCTGATTTGAATTAGATTTTACCTTTTCTGTCTACTGTCTCGTGCAGTAGGAGATGCTCATGGCTCATGTCATTGATCCTGTGTCCTAGGCAGTTTCTCAATGATTATAATTTTTACCAAGGGCTAAGCTTAATATCAGGGTCTAGATATAATTTTTCTTTTTAATTGTTTTGAACTTTTCCTTGGGAAAAATGTACAGGACTATGTCCACATTCAAATCATAGATTGTGTGCTACAAAGTGAGTAAAACGTATAAATACATGCTAGAGTTCCAGTCAGAGGATGAAATTTTTTTAAATAGATGGGTAGTTTTATGAAACAATTGATGTCATGAATTTCATTAAAGAAACTGTGACCCAATGTTTCCTAAGTGAAACAGAATTAATTGGGATGGAATCATGTTGATGCGAATTTCAGAGGAAGAAATTGCTTTGGTCTCAGATTAAGTATTCCCTGTCCACAAGGAGATTGGTTTACTATTGTTGAAAACAATTGGAGCACTTTTGGGTTTTGCCATATAAACTAGGACAATAGGATGCACAAAATTCTTCCAGCTTATTCTTAAGTCCACAGACCATGGGCTGGTCTCTCATGAGCTCTCTGAGTTTAACAGACATTGGGTTATTATTTTATAACTCAGTTTTGGTTTCTTTGGCAATGTTTCATGATTCATTGACATTCTCTCCAAGTCCTGCAGCTCGGCCTGTCTTGCAAAGCGTCCTTTGCCTGGTGGTAGTGAGTGGTTTGTTTGCTTCTGCTTGTCAACAGGAATTATTTTGTAACTAAGCCTCATTGTTGTCAGTCTGACCTTGGAGAGATCCTTGAGCTGCCTGAAACAGTGCTGATGAGAGAGGTGCGCAGGCCCTCTGGAGCCCTGGATTTCTCCAGAAAACAATTTTCAGGGCAGTTCTGCATGCAGAACTGGAGGAAGTTCAGTGGATGAGCTACAGCAGCATGGGCTTCAGGGGAGGGAAAAGGGATCTTGAGTTCTCGGTTGCCATCTTTTCCTTAGTGAACTTTGTCATGTTGCTTTATCTCTTTTTTTATGAAGATCCTTCCAATATTTGAGGGGCAATCTTGAAACACAGGAATCTGCGAATGCAGGAATCCTACTGGCACATTTCTGGAATACAACAGCAGATGGGCGAGAAAGGTGAAAAGAGCAAACTTAATTTGAAAGAGATTTCATCTTGTTCATTAGTTAATAGCTTGCACCATTACCTGAACTTCAAATTGGCCTCACTTGAAATAAATGCTTTAAAAATTCGTAAGTTCTATACTTTCAGGATTGCTGGAAAATAACCCAAGTCTCCAGTGTTAAGTCTTCAAATGAACAGAGTCTACTGAAATACCTACCTCTTAGGCTTGTTGTAACCACTAGACAATTAACATAAGTGAAAGAATTAGGATATGGGATGATTAATAAATATGAGACTCTTCCAAAGTCCTGTCTATTAGATGGATAAATGAGTATTGGTAGGAGAATTGCTTTGCTTCAGAAAGGAGGAAAGGGCACATCATTTTGGATATTTTCTTCTAGAATTCTCTAGACTTATCCTTTTCAGAACATATTGAATAGGTCAGGACACTGGCTTTGTGTCCACTTAAATAAGCCACATTCCAGTTGCCTGTTCACTTCTCTTACCTTCCTCCTTTTTATTTTCTGAGGTAAAATTTCATCCATCGTGTGTGTGTGTGTATGTGTGTGTGTGTGTGTACAGAGTAAAGAGATTTACTTTCAAAATGTATTTTTTATTTCTAGTTGAATTTTTGGCAAGAAAAATAATCTAACAAGTTAAAAACGCATTGACAGAAATCACAAAATTTAAAGTGAAAAAGGAAAGTTAAGTTAATCAGCAGCATTTGAATAGAATACACTGCATGTGAAAATCAGATTCTTAGTAAGAAATGTAAAAAGAAGTTGTGTAAAACAAATCATGTGTATCTGACAAATTCCTGCCACATAGGCACAAATTAAAGCATTTAAAGGATGACTTCAGGTTTAAGGTGATCAGTGAGATACGAGCTTCATTTTAACATCTAGTAAGATAAAAACAAAGAAGTACAAAGAGAAATAAGCTAATAACATTAAAGAAATTAAAATTTGGAATGAATGAATCAATCAGTAATGTTTAGTAGACTTCTGAGAGATTGAAAATGAGCAAGAATATCTTGTATCAACCAGGTTAAGAAAGTCATAGTTTTGTAGATGATATTTGAGGTACAAGAAGCTCAGAGCTTATTTGCTGTGCAGAATCCAGAAAATCTCTGGCCTTATAGCCCATAGCCAAGGAGAAAGAGCTGGAGTTAAAATCTGGGATCCTCTGAGGTCTGTCGACTGCTGTGGCCACTGCTGTAACCTGTCTCTCTTTCCCAAACCAGCAAGTGAGCGAAGCACCAGCCAACTCCTCCTTAAAACGAAACAGTGTTTGGAAAAGAAAAAGGCTTCCCGCCCTACATCAGCTGTGATCAAAGCATAGAAAACTTTTCTGTGCTTACAGGGTGATGTGTAAATTATAATAAGCTTACATTATGGAGAGCAAAGGTGTAGCTGACCCACGAGGAGCAGGACCTGCTGGGGAGCACGTCTGGAGTTGGGAATACAGCCACCCTCTCATTTACCCAGCAAATATTCACTGAGATCTCACTGGGTACAGGCGTTGTTCCAGGTTTGTGGGATACAAACAAAGGAAGAGACCAGAAGACAAAACATCTTACTTTCAAGGTAAACATCCCACTGTTTCAACTTGCTTTTCATTATGTTACATCATTAGTAAGGCTGCAAGAGATACTCCAAGTGATGATTAAACATGAAGCAGACTTTATATTATCTAACAATTTAAAGATAACTAAAATAATAATAATAATAACAATAATAATAGTAATAATAATAATAGAAGAAGAATGAGAATGAAAAGAGTAGAGGTAAATTGACCTAAATTATAAACCCTTATATATAAGGTAGTAATTAGATGTTGTCTAGATTGGATAAATTGAGACATAGATTAAATAATAATGTCTGGAATTACACAAGAAGTCACCAAAAGTAAAAATAAGCAATTTCCTCTGGGATAAAAGACTGAACGTGAGAAGAGAAGAGTGTGCAGGTCCTTTTGCTCCTGACCTTAACTCCTGTCTGCCTTCTCCCCAGATGCATGTATTAAATCGATTACTACGAATACATATTAAAACGTAGGTGGCTTCTAAGAGCAATTACAATCAAAAAATGGAACCCATTTGTTTTCTACCAACAGTCATGGATTAAGCATGAAATCATTGGCAATGGATTTACTTTTCTATATTTTAAAATAAGTGTTTAAAAAAATAGATACAATTTCGGTCTTTTATTGTGCCTAGGGTGAAGGGGAGAGCCACTGGCAAAATAGTTCGTGAAGACTCGTGCTGAAAATGAAAGAAAAAGTTTTCTGAATATGTTTTCAGAATACAGTGAGCACAGTTCATCTGAACAGCATAATGCTTTCCAAGTCTACGCCAACCATCTGTGGTTAGCAGGGTGCAGAAAAGGTGGAGCCAACATTTATTAACTGCTTATTGTGCATCAAATACTTTGCCTATGAGAAGTCATTTGCTCTGCTCAACAACCTTGTACAACAGATGTCAATTCTTACATTAGATGATGGGACTGAAGGTTGGACACAAGACACAGCTTGCTAAAGTGGAAAAGCTAATTCTTTCTGCCCTCCAAAATCTGCTCTCTTTCTTTCTCAGCCTTTGACTTTCCAGGTGTATGCTTCCTTAGAAAAAGACTAGATTTCAGTAAAAATCCATTGAAGGTTTCCTGCCAATGTTTTCTATGGAACAAATTTTGCTAAGGGACAATGGTGCGTAAGATGTCTAGACAATATGGTAAATATGTCAGACTGAGTCGATCATACAAGTATAAGCCGATTGATTTCTTAATGTTGGAACAAAAAGAAACCTTGGGGAGTTTTATTATTTTCACCCTCAACCTGGAATATTCTTCCCATTATCTTATGTTCCTGCACTAACATTCCTCAGAATCTGTCCCCCTGCTAGCAGCCCTTCTGGTCCACCTGGTGACCAGCTTTGCACACACACAGGGACTTGTGCTCTGTGATCGCTGGGGCAGGGCACCAGCCTTCCCTTGAGCTCAGTATCTATCAAAGGAGGTGAACGCCGCTAGCAAGTTACACACATGTACATTTTGGAGAAGCAAAATTAAACAAGGCCTTGTTTTGCCGAGCTATTACGTGCCAAATAGTTTTACATGCATCATTTCCTTTAATGTGGAGCAGGCAACACAGATAGTATATTTATATTCATGTTCATAGTATGTCATGAGGGACTGAATTCAGGAGTGCTCTATCACTCAGCTCTATCTCCAGCCTTTTCATATTTTTTTGATTGGAGACAGGGTCTCACTGTGCTGCCCAGGCTGGGCTCACATTTGCAGTCCTGCTGCCTCAGCCTCCTGAGTCACACTGAACAATATTTTCCAAGTGGAAACTACAACCCAGACAGTTTAAGCAAATTGGTGAAAATCAAAATGCAGGGCAATAATCTCATGGTGATTTGAACACTTGGTTTAGGAAATGCACATGTTTCTGAAGTTGTCTAACCTCAGTAATTTTACAAATTCTCTTATTCTATCCCTAGGGGACAGATGAACTATTGAATAGTGAAGCTGAATATACTATAAACTATTGCTAACCTTGACCTGAGGTCAGCTTGTTTCTGTTATGGGTCCCTGAGAGGTGTCCAAGCCCATCGTTAAGGGAACATTATCTTGGTTGCTCTGTGTTGTTCTTCATGGATCAGTAGGAGACATCAAGACCTTCTGGTCATCCTCCTCCCCCAGAAGATGCAGGGCTAGAAGGAGGTAAAGGAAAGTGAACGAGGATGAGAATATTCAAAAGAACATAACAGATGATGGTAGGTACTTCAAAAGATGAAATTAATGAAGAATAGAAGCATAGTCCTATGCCAGTACAAAATTGTGCTAAAGAACAGTTTAGCAGGACTCATACAAACATTTGACTGACTCTTGAGTCTTATAGTTTCGTGATCCTATTTATCATAATAGCTCCCAAATAGGTCTTTCTGGTCATAGCTTCAGTTCTGTTGGCCTGACTGGCCCACCAATTCATCTTCTTGGTGATAGATGTCACACATTGGACTCAATGTGTATGCCAAGGTCCTGATTTAGAATGTCCCCACCCCCAGTCTCTTGTGGTTGGAAATTAATTGGGGTTGCTATACCCAGTGTGGATTTATCTGTTGAATATGCTGTCAGGAGGCAAGGCTTATTTGCATGTGGATCACTGAAGACAACTTGGAAGGTTGTATCTTTGTCCTAAATTCTTCCTTTTCTGCCTCCTTGGTGACACTGGACACAAGCTGTCTGTGTTAGTTGATACGTTGTGTCCACTTGGTAGAATCAGCTCTGGCAGTTCTCAGTGTGGGGGCCTAGCCCTGGAGGTGGGCAGGGCCCAGGAATTGAGAAAGGCTTCCTGCCGCCCTCCCACTTGTGTTGAGAAGTCCCAGTCTTCAGAGGAACTTGACCTTCCCAGCCACGCCACTTTGGAGGAGCTCCGATCTTGGTGGAGCTTGGTGGAGCACCGGTCTTTGGTCTTTGGTCTTCGCAGTCAGCATAGAAGGAAGAGAGAGGCTTGATGCAGCTGCTCCTCCTCCTCTGCTCTTCATTGTTTTCTGCCCCCACGAACTACTGCTATTTGCCTTGGAGCCAGCGGAATATGGACAGAACCCTCCAGTACCTGGGAGCTAAATAAACCTTTCCTTCATTTTGAGTGTTGAGTATTTGTCCCAGCAATGAGTAAAAAGTAATGAAGACACTGTCCTCTGCCACACTCTCCTGCAGGCTGTTTTTCCTTGGAGCACCTGACCATGAACTAAACCCATCCAAACCATCAGCTGAAATAAACCTCTCTTCCTTGAAGTTGCAAGTGTTGGATATTTTGTCCACGGATGGGAAAGCAACTAATATGATATACAAGATTACATTCTTAAGTGTCTTTTCTGTGTTTGCTTCTCTTCCAATATAGGGATATTTCTACTGTGTTAGTAAATCTAGGATTCTTTGTTGACAACCTTTTCCCCTTCACATCTCTGCCACCATCACTAATTCTTTCTACATCCTGGTCATTTTGCCTCCTGGAATTTCAGAATCTGTCATTCTTTCGGTATCAGTGCCTCATGCCTAAAGAGCCATGAGTTCTTATCTGTACTGTTGCTGGGGCCTCGTGGCTCTCGGTATTTCTACTTTGGCCCTCCTCATTTAACACACTGACCCCAGTTAGATTTTCAAATCCCTAATATGGTTGTGTCATGCACATGTCCACCCCAGGTTATATTGCTCTAACATTGTTTCATTGCTCTCACGTAGAAATCAAAATCTTCTCTCTATATTTTCTCCCAGCTTTGATTCTTAGCAGTCTCTCCCTTGCCCTCGAGGTTCTAACCCAGTGGGCACAAATACAGCACCCGAGCACACGTACCACGGCAGGCTGTTTGTTACTGGAAACTCTAAAATGTTTGTCGTCGATGCACATCCTTGAACTTTCACTCCTGGACACACCATGGAGCTTTCTGTGGCCAAGCCTTTGCACACATTATTCCTGCTGTCTGAAATGTTTGTTCCTGCTTTCCTTCTGGCTACTGTATATTTGTCCTTCAGATCTCTGTCGAAGCAGCCTCCCCAGCTCCTCATACTGAGGTGTGTATTCCCTTTGGGGCTCTGATCTCAACTTAAAATCCATTTTCGTTTGCTGACTGCTTATTATGTGCCAGGTTGTGAGTTCTGCGGCATATGGTAATGAAAGCAGGGAAGTTTTCCTTTCAGGTCCTTTTCAGTCATGGAGGAAACAGCTAATAAAGAAATGAATGATACAGTGATCCTGCGGGTGGTAAGTACTACACTGCTATAGAAAGAAGCGTGTCAGAGAAAGAAGACAGGAAGTGCTTCCATAGTGCTCAGGCACTATGGACTGAGAAGGTAAGATTTAAATGTGCTCAGAGAGTGCTAATGGCTTGGATCCAAAATAGCCCCCACCTGTGCCGGCCTCGCCCTCAGATGCGCTGAGTGCCCACCCAGACCAGGCAAGGTGGAGCACACCTGTGACTCCAGTGCTAGGGAGGCAGAGACAAGTGGTCACTACACGTCTGAGCCACATGGTGAAGCCCTGTACCAAATTTTCTTAAAAAGACCCCTAAAGACTCTGTGTTTGGAGATAGAGCACTAACCTGAAGCGTGTGGGTGGGAAGTGGGGCCTGATCAAAAGGAGGAGGTCAACAAGGACACAACCTGGAGGGTATTTTGCTGGCCCTGACCCCTTCCTCTCTCTCTGACTGTGCCTCCAGGCTTCTGTGAGGTCAGCAGCTTCCTTGGCCTCACTTTTGCTCACTTCTTCTGCGATGTGTCTGCCTTCAATCCAGGCAGCCAGGGACTGACCACTAAGTCAAAAAAAACCTTTTCCTCCTCCCAATTAGACCAGGTCTTTGAGGCCCAGAAATAAAAAGAAACACAGAGGGTGAGCACTGCAATTGCTTGTAGGAAGAGTGCTCCAGGCAGAGAGGTGAGTAAGGGGTGATGCCTTGACAGAAATGTTTACTGGCCATGTTTAAAGAACAATCAGAAGGGGCTGGGGAGATAGCTCAGTGGTCTAAGCATCTGCCAGTCTAAGTGTCTACCTGGCAAGCACAAGGACCTGGGTTCAATCCCCAGTACTGCATGCCATGTTGGCCCTGAAACCAGGCATGGTGGCATGCACCTGTAATCTCAGCATTGGGGAGGCTGAGATAGGAGGGTCTTTGTGAGCTTCCTAGTGAGACCCTGTACCAAATAAATAAATAAATAAATAAACACAGGGACCAGGTTTGATCCCTGGCACCATACACTGCTCCAGCCTGGCCCCTGGGCAGGCTGAATTAGTCACAGAAATGGCATGGTGGCACATACCTGTAATCCCAGCACTGGGGAGATTAGAACAGGAGGACTACTACAAGTCCAACCTGCCCTGTACCAAATACATAAAATTAAAAAAAAAAAAAAAAAAAGAATAAGCAGAAGACCTGCATGGCTGGTGCAGAACATATAGGAAAGAAAATTGAAAGGGATAAGGACAGAAAGAGGGACTGGGTCAGATAGGACCTGGTGGATCAGTGTGAAAGATCTGGCTTTCAGTGAGCATGACTGTGTCTTGGTTACTTGTTGCTGAGACACAATACCTGATGCCCAAAATTGAGGGAGGAAAGATTTACTTGGCTCACACTTAGTGGAAGTTAGAGTCCATGTTCAGCTGGCTCCAGACAGAGTGGCTCATGGCAGAGGGCAGCAGTTCATGGTGGTCAAACACAGCAAAGCCACCAGAGCAGAAAGGCAGGAGTATGAGGGAGCAAGCCTCTCTCCCTCCCTTAGGTGTATGCTTAGGCTTCTGGCTCCAGGGAGCGCGTAACACTCACTCATAATCCCAGCATTGGATCATGAATCAATCACAAACTCTAGCTCCAGGACTTTACAAGGCTTTGGAGGGACACCTAGCCACAAACCACTGTCATGGCCAGATTATCGTCCATGGGAGACCTTATTATAGTAATAACAGAGTCTTTACTAATTATTTGCTGGTATCTGATGTACACCCTGAAGATTGGGAACATACATGGCTGAGTTCTTTGTTCCTCTTTTGCTTATATAGTTTTCTCAGTTGCCACAGCAACCATGTTAGAATGCTGTGCCTACCAGTGTAGGGTTTCTACAGCAAGGTTATGGCTCGGGCATACGATCTGGCTCTACTTCCTTTAATTGGTCCTACTTCTTCCCTCATCTGTTTCAAATTTGTGGAATTTTAACAAAACAGTGGAAGGAGTGGATGGGGCAATTCAGGCAGAGCCAGATGGGGAGGTGGCTCAGCCCAGGTGTCCCCGATCTCTAAAACCCTTCAGGCAGGGGTCAGACTGAGCAGGCTTGTGCCTCAGTCTCTCCTACTTCTTCTTCTTCTTCTTATTATTATTATTATTTTATTTTTATTTTTTTATTTATTTTTTTTTTTGGCGGTACTGGGATTTGAACTCAGGCCTTTGTGCTTGTCAGGGAAGAGCTTATTTCACTGAGCCATCTCCCCGGCCCCTGAGCCATCTCCCCAGCCTCTGAGCCATTTCTCCAGCCCCAGTCTCTCTTACTACTAAGGCAAATTGGACACTGCTAGAATTCCTTTGGCTTTGAATGCCATCTCCTACACTATAACAGAGTGGGAGATAACTGACTGCATAAGGGGTGTGATCTGATTTGCACATTTTAAAGGGACTGAGATGGCTTCTGCGTGGGGAATAAACTGTGTATACAAGAGCGCAGGAGAAGGGACATCCGTCAGGAGCTTAGTTATACTAATTGGGGCAAGACACGACAGTGGCTGGATCAGGCAGGTAACAATGAAGTGGCCAGACCTACGTATGTCCGAAAGAAAGACAACAGAATATATTGATAGGTTTGGTCTGTGTTTCAAGAGAAAGAAAAATTCAAGAATCATATCAAGGTTTATGATATAATCAGAAGAAATGGCATATTCACTTATTGGCATGGGCGAGTCCGTGGACAGGCGTGTTTGGCAGGAAGGCTTGGGGGTTAGTCTGGATGTGCCTATGACAGGAAGTCCAGGGAGAATGACCATGTTCTGTGTGCCTGGGGCTAGGAAGGGTCCAAGACATACTAAAACCTAGGAAGTTCCAGGAAAACTGGGATGAGTTGGTCATTGTAGGCCTGGGCCTCATATCAAATCTGTCTATGACATGTAAATGGTATTCAAAGCCAAAAGCCTGGGTGAACATTATGCTTCAGGTCTACCCCTCAAGCCTCATGTTTGGCAGTTGTTCAGATTCTAGGCATTGCAGCTCCACTTGCCCTTTGATAGGTCTGGTTGGAAGAGTCAGGTTATTGTGGGTGTGGCCTGCAATGGGCATCTCTTCCTTGGCACTCCCAGCTTCCTAGATGTCATGAACAATGTTGGCCCTGCCCTCTGGGCAGGCCATCCTGCCTGGAAGCCAGCAGGCTAGGGACTGCAATGGGAGCCAAAATAAACTTTTCCTCCTCTAGGTCATGGGTATTGGTGTTGTGTCTGAGATGACTCATGCAATGGACTCACCCAGAAAGTAAGTAAATTGGAGAA
Source organism: Ctenomys sociabilis (assembly GCA_004027165.1). Lineage (NCBI taxonomy): Eukaryota > Metazoa > Chordata > Mammalia > Rodentia > Ctenomyidae > Ctenomys > Ctenomys sociabilis. Next base: position 48,190 of record PVKA01001104.1, on the reverse strand, counting down.
GAGACTGGGTCAAGCTGACTTGAGCATCTAGGAATGGGGATGTTGGTAAGAATCAGCAGAAAAGGATAAGAAAGGAGAGTCCAGTGAAGTAGGGGGGAGGCAGGACCTCGTGAAGTCCTAGAAGTCATGTGGAGAAAGTGTGGTATGTAGGAGGATGGATGTGGACGATTGGTAAAATGAGATGAGGACGAATGGAAGACTGGAGTTCTCAGTGTGGAGAACTCTCTGCCTATCTTGAAAAGGACTCTAAATATGAGACTTTAGGGGTAAACTTTGATTGGTATAAGTTCTAGAAGAGAACAATTAGTGTTAGAGTACTCTATCATGTAAAGAAGGATGGATAAACAGGGCAGAAGCTAGAGAGGGCAGTAGTGCCAAAGGATTTTGGATGGGAAAATATGTAATATGTTTTTCAAGTTATTGGGAAATGCCCCCTAAATAAATCCTGTAGGAGACAAATGCAAGTAGAGCAGGAGCCCTGCCCTAGAGCAGATACTTCACAGAATGGAGACAATAGTTCATCAAGGGTGACGAGAATGGTTCTGATGTAATGAGGTGGGCAACTGTGGGGAGTTCAGCCAAGTTCCATTCTGATTGCTCCCACTTTCTCATTGAAAGGGGAAATGGGGTCATTGGCCAAGAGGGGCAGGAGTGGAGTGGGGTGGAGTGTTGGAGAAGTTTAAAGGGAGCAGAGAAGAAAGGAAGATGAGTGCATGACACCCACACGGAAATAATGAATAGTTTAGTTTGATGTCATGAGCATCAAGCTGTTTGTATGTGTGTGTGTGTGTGTGTGTGTGTGTGTGTGTGTGTGGTGTGTAAGGGTTAAGGAGAGGAGAGGGAAATCATGCAGAAGAGGAGTAAGAAAAGTTCATTTCTCATCTGCAGACAGGTAAAACAACTCCCACCTTGAAAAAGCTAGCTAAGAGGCAGAGTTGGAACACAAAGGTGATGGAACATTTGTGTGAATTTTCAAGATACATATTTTATATGGATAGACTGATCACCTTTTGGGGGTGTTTGCTGATAACTGAACCCATGGGTCTCATGCACCTGAGGCAATTGCTTCACCAGTGAGTCACACCCCCAGCTCCTACTTATCTATTTAATCATATACAGATGTCATGAAATGGCTTGGGTTGCGCTTGAACTTGTGATTCTCCTACCTCAACTTGCTAAGGGGCTGGGGATACAGAGAAATGTACCACAGATGACTGGACTGAACATTAGTAAGGAGGCAGAAAAGGCTGGAGGAGCTGGAGGTAGGGATTGAAAACTGAAATTATAGTCCCACAAGGAGGTTTGTACTTGTAGAATGCCCTGAAAGGCTTACTCTATATTCATTTATTTACTTATTTATTTTTGCAGTACCGGGTATTGAACTCAGGACCTTGTTCTTGCCAGGCAGGTCCTTGTGTTGCTGAGCTACATCCCCGGCAAGGCTTACCCCTTTTATGCTGACTGTAGTTAACAGGGATAACATATTAACAGAGATCAGGATACTGACTGTCTTCCTGCCAACACAAAGTGAAAGACGGGTACTTTCATGAGTGCATCGCTTCCTGCAGGGTCCTCCTGCTAAGACTGTCTGTGCTAAGCTCCACAGGGCAGGGCCTGTGCTTGTCTTTGCAGCACCAATGGCTTGAGGTGGATCTGGCACACAGGAGGAGCCCAGCAGCTACCTAGCCAACAAACACATAGAATCAAATGCAAGGAACTGAGGGCTTTAGTCGACAACAAGGTCTTTTATAAACAGAGGTGGAGCCTCTGGACACCTAACCTCTGGTCCAGGAGCTTCCTAAACCCACTTAGCCATAGAAATAAGCTGTGGGTGGGCTGACTTTTGCCATGGGCAGAAGGATTTTCAGGAGGCACTAGTAGTGGCAGAAGGGATTTATTAGACAGGAATTTTTAAGGTGCGCCCTCACAGAATAGAGGGAGGCTTTTGAGAAAGAGGTGCATGATGATCTGGAGCTGCTGTAGTCCCAGGGTGTCTTCCAGATGTGCAGGCTCAGGTGTGTGTCCTCATGGCTGTCAGCTCACCCTTCTGGTGGGTAGGTCAGAGTGCAAGCCAGCTTGAAGGTGCAAGCCGCTGCCGTCCTTTACTTGTGATTTGGAAATAGGTGGACAGCTCACAGATGAGAGTGAATTGCCCAGGCCTATTGTCTCTGGGGAAAAAAGAAGAAAAGAAAACATAATAGAGCTTGTGTCCAAAGCTGTAGCTTACCTTAAAAGTAGTTCTAAAATTCCACTTCTCCTGTGTCCTTTCTGCCTCTTTTCATTTCTGTGATTCCACCTCAGGTCTGAGGCTGCCGAAACAAGATACCGTGTTCAACAGAGGCTGGGTAATGGCCTCTCCCCTGCTCCTAGGCACCCTGTCTGTAGAATTCCACTTGTTTCTGGCCACCACGCTCTAAGGACTGTCATTCACTTTTTACAAATGTTGAGAAGACACTTTGGGCAATTTTGTTCGCAAGAGAGATGTTTGAGTCCCTCAAGTACTGGGAGATTTCCTATTATGCTATTTGTAGAAGGTCGTAGGAGGCATGGAAATGGAGCTAATGTGGACCCCGTGGGAAGCGCTGGTGAAGTGCACTTAGGAAACAGCTGCTTCATGGCTCAGCGTTGGCAGAGTTAATTCTTAATCTTCATGGTGACTCAGCTCCTTTCTGTCCCTGCCTGTACTCCTAATCAACCATTACCCTTCCCCTAAAAATAGTTTTCCCTACCTCATGTTTTCTTACAGTTTCTGCTTACTCATGGTTTCTGTTAGTTGCACAATAATGCTTGGAAAATTTTAGGTTGATTTTCCTCATTACATCTGCACTGACACTCTGTAGCCCCTTTGTACAGCTCTCCGGACAGTTGAGATTACCCATATGACTTTCTTTTTCTCTTTGTAGCCTAAGGCACTTCTTGATAATTTTTTGCCTTACCAGATTGTGCCGCTTCTCTGGTATAGGAAGTCAGATTTCTTTGGTGATAAAATCTATCTTTCCTTTTTCTAACCTCGAAGGAAGAGGTAGAGATGAGGGTGTCCTTTTCAGACCATAAAAATCTCTCCTGCCTCCAAGGTTTAATTTTTTTTTTTTTTTTATGTAGTCGGTACAGTATCTCACTATGCAGCTCAGACTCATAGTGATTCTCCTGGCGTCAGCCTCGCTAGTACTGGGATTACAGGTGTGCGCCACCATGCCAGGTCTCAGTGGTGGATGCAGCAATGTGGGGCCAGGAATTGAACCCCAGCTCCTGCTCCTGTCTAAGTATGCACTCAGTCCACTGAGCTATCTTGCTGGCCCTTCCAAGGTTACATTTTAATCTTGCTGTGTGTCCCCTAAGATCTCAGTCTTCTGTTTTAGGAACTCTATCATCCTTCAGGTTAATCATCCTATCTTAACATCACCAATTTTCTGTTATTCCTTTAAGAAGATAGAGACACACTTTTTAAACTACTAGATCTCCTACTTGATTTCTTAAGCAATACAGCTTCCAGAGCCCAAGGGAATTTTACAATTTTTTGTTGCCTTCTTAGCATTGCCTTAGTGGGTTTATGTTGATTTTGAGATCCCTAGGTGCATCTAAATACTTATTAGACAGCACAAAAGGAGTGTGCTGTGTCCTATAGGAAGTGCAAATGCATCATTCCCCCATGTCCTTTCATGTTCCTGTTGCAGCTAGTTTTACCATGACCTAGCCACAAGTCATATCCCTGTATTCCTAAAGTTCAGGTCCCCCCCATCACTTACATGAGCAATACAGGGACTCTGCCTCAGCTCTCCACCTCCCAAAAGCTCTGGCCATAGTGTGTAGGAGTTCTAAAAATACAAATCTTGTTTTCAACTTCAGGGACTTATGTCTTTTAGTGGTTATCTGTTGCCTCCATGGGAAAACTAATTTCTGTTGTTGTGATATATAAGACTCCTCATAATTTAGCCTCTGAAGCTTCACTGACCTCATATCCCCAATCCTATTTCATTCCACTGAGCCTTCATTTCATCAATACTGTGATTGGCACATGTAAATTTGTCACATTCATAGTTCACCATGTCTGTCATGTTGTACCTGCCATTGTGTCCCTTGCTCTGTGGTCATTTTGGAAAACAGGTTCCTCCACTTCAAAGCAGCCCTTCCTAAAGAATGGTTCCTTGGACTGCTTCTGGGTAGCTAGAGCCTTTTTAATCCCTTCTTCTTTCAATTGCCCGTGTCTTGCTGCAGGACAATCATTCACCTTGGTGTCTTTCTCTTACGAGACTAAGAGCTCCCAGAGGGCAGCTCTGTGTTTTCTGTGTTGCATATACCTCACAGAACACCTGATCCACCAAGTGTGCTAAAAAATGGTTGAAAAGTGAATGAAACTCAACTTTATTTCCTAATGTCTTACTGGATTTCTTTTTAGACAGAAGAAGGGAACAGAATTAGAAAAGTATCTTTTCACTCTCATGCAACCTGCAACATGAGGGTTTAGAAGATCAAAGTACAAGAAAGGAGAAGAGAGATGAAGGATGTTGTGAGTTTGGTAAATCAAATTACATGGAAGGCTCAAGATTTAAAGGACATGGAGAAATCTGTCTGTCTTAGGTTTCACCTTGCTCTTTCCACAGGAAGTAGGCGTGTTAACACAGGCTGGATGACAGAGAAGTTAGCACGGTTAGGGGAAGAGAAAGAGCATCTACAAAAGTAAAAATAGTCCATGTGCACTTTGCCTGTGGCCTCTTCTGTCTGGATCCTGCTTTCTTCATCTGAGAGCAGGAGTGTACCACTCCATGTGAAGACCCCAGAACCAGTTTTATAGCTAGTGCAAGCAAATTCTTATACTTTCCTCCTGAGAGATCATGAGGTTAAAGAAAAGTGCTTACTCTTCCTATCTTCCTTTGCCCATGGAAATGAGATCAAAATAATTTCCAGGCAACAGCTGTTAATAATTATGGCAAAAGCATTTTATGCCTTTCCAGCCACACATTTGTTTCGTGTTTCAGGCAATGAGGCAAGGACACATGGCTTGTCAGCTGCTCTCCCTGCTTCACCCAGTCCTAATTTTCTTACCTTCAGTCACTTTTATTTGGCTGGCAGACATCGCACCTACCCACTAAACCACCCCATGTCCCTCTCTTGGCAGCCATCATCTCCATCAAGTCCAATGCAAATTCTGATCTTCAGCTGTAGGACTATCAACTCACAGTTGAGTTTGGAATATAGAAGACAGAACAGTTCAGGAAGCCTACCATCCACTTGCAGCTTCTCTGTGTTGCCTTGAGAATCAACTGGGCATATCACATTAAGTATAGTCAGCTGTCATCTGTGGTGGTTTGCTCTGTATTCTTGTTAGAAGGAAGACAAATGCTTTGGGACCTCGCGTGTGTTGGGTTGTGTGTTAAGTACGCTCAGGCATACTAACCCAGCTGATCTTCCTTACAAGTCAGCAATGCATCATTGGCAGATTTTGTTTTAAATTTATGTATTTGGTACATGGCCACATTCCACAGCTTGGACTTGTAGTGATCCTCTTGTTCATCCTCCCCAGAGCTGGGATTACTGGCATGTACTACCATGTCCAGTTTCAGTGCCAGTTCAGCTGGCCCAGGGAAGGGCCAGCATGGAATGCAGTACTGGAGATCGAATCTCGGTCCTTGCACTTGCCAGGCAGGCACTGAGACAGCTGAGCTGTCTCACTGGTCCTGGGTTTAGGTTTGATAGGTACAATAGATTCAAGCCACACAGCTAGTAAGTGACAGAACAAGGATTTAAGCTGGTGTGGCTTCTGTCAAACTCATGATTATCCCCAAGTAGGTACATAAAGCTGGGAGTTCATGGTTATTTGTGCCAGGAAGAAGAACATATCCGGAGATATGGCTACTGTATTCCATCCTCTATTCCTTTCACAATTCTCTTCAATTGGAAGCTCACTATCAAAAATGGCGTCTCTACCAGACCCTCTGAATTGAACAACCTATCTTCTGGCTTCTTTGGACTTTTTGATTTTTTTGCAAGGAATATTCAGTCATATCATGGTGTTAGATGGTTAAACTTAGATCCACTCTAGTCTCCACTTCTTCTTCCAGGCTTGAATTTGGATGATTATTAATTTCCTTGGGACTGAAGATCCTAATTGGCAGTCAGTATATTGGATGAGATTCTCTAGGGCTGCTTCCTACTGTGAGGACAATTTTTAATCATAATTGAGGGTTAATAAAATCTTCATAATAGGATGTGGACATTAAATTATCATTTAAAGAGAATAAAAATGAAAAGCCAGCTGAAGAAAAATGAGGCTCGGAAAGCTTAAGAAACTTGACCAAAATCACAGAGCTGACAGGTGATTGGTTAATCTTAGATTTGAACTCACACAGATACAAGAATATAAAACTAAACCCTCATAACATAGCACACAGATTCTCTGTGAACTGGCCTGCTTGCTATTCCAGCCTTGACTTCCACTCTCTGGCTATATACATCAGTAACTGACATGTTTGTAGGCTCCCTGAGGTATCCCTGGGCAGGATTTTAATTGTGTTTCATGTCTCTAGGCCTCTGCTTTTGTTCAGAAAGTCCCTCTGGGTATTATATTTACTTCCTGTCCCAACTAGGATAATTTCCTTGGGCTCCTTCACAACTTAGTACATGTGTCTCTACATTTAGAAAGTTTATCAATTTTCCTGGCTTGGGTAGGAGCTTTGTTCCCATAGCTCTCACTTCCACATTTTTCTTTCTTTTTTTTTTTTTTTTTAATGTATTTAGTACAGGATCTACAGGGTCCTACTAAGCAGATCAGACTCATAGTGATCCTCCTGTTTTCAGCCTTCCATGTGCTGGGATTACAGGCTTGTGCCACCACACCTAGTCTCAATTTCCATCTCAGCATGCCCTAGGGATGGGGCCAGCATAGCATGCAGGGAATTGAACCCTGGTCCCTGCATCTGCCTAAGCAGGTGCTTTAGTCTGCTGAGCTATCTGGCCAGTCCCACATTTTCTTAGTTCATGTCTTATTCCATTTCTCTCATTAAATCATAATCTCTTGGCAAGAATGCAGGTTGTCCTCATTATGGTTGTTTCCCGGGATCTAAACGTGCACAATAAATCTTACTTGAATGTAACCAAACAGAGTGATGCCAAGTGCAAGGCTTTGCCCAGGCATTTGTCAGGTGATTTTTTGAGTGTGGTTAAATTCATGTTTTCACTTTACAGGCAGAGGCACAGGCTACATAACCAAGAATAGAGCCTCAATGTCCTATTCCCGCTTGGGAATCTGGAAAAATTTCAGGGCACATTTTCCTAACAACCTCACTTGCCTTTCCATCTAAGCCCTCTCTGATCCACCACGCTCCTCAAAGTGCCCTAAATCTCAATGGTGACTATGCATCAAGAGTCAGAGGGGCCCGCTCTCCCCCCGTACTTGACTTCACTGAGCCGCCATTTTCTCCACTTGGGATTCTTTCTCTGGCTTCTGTGCCACCCAGTCTAATTAGTCTAATGTTCTAGTCACCTCTGTGGCCACTGCTCCTTTCCCTTTGGGAGTCTCCTCCTCTGTCTACCCACTTGAGTTCTTCAGCGATGAGTCTTAGGTCTTTGTTTCCTTCTCATCCCACGTGTATCTTTCCTGTGACATCCCATGCACTTCCTCAAGCTTATAAAAATGTCATGCACAGGTCAATGACCAGAAGATTGGTTTCTTCAACGAAGGCCTTCTTTCTGGACTCCAAGTCATACATAGATTTTATTTAGTATTCCCTCTTGGATGTTTCTATAAATCTTAATTTTAACATGTCTGGATCTGAACTCATTTCCTTATCCCTCAGATCTAGCCTCTACCTGAGATTCTCCATTCCCTGCCCTCACAGTTGCGCTGGACAAAGATGGTAATGTTGCCCTTGACTCTTGCCTGTCTTTAGATGCCATCAGTGCTCCCTTCTGTGTGAACTCTGAGTCCTCTGTCCATCTGTCCACTATGGCTCAGCTGCCACTGCTCACCCACGTGGGACATTGGCTGTTACCCCTACCCCCCTCCTGTTCAGTTTTCTTCTCTTCCTCCACATTTCATTTCATTTGCACTGGTTACCATTTTAAAGACTTACAGGCCAATGCTTTTTCATATTTTACCTCTAATTTAAATCTTAAAAGGGTTCCCAGCTTTTAAGGTAAAGCAGAAAAGTTTTTGACCTGACTCATTAGGAGCTGAGTGCTTTGTCTCTTACTTTCCCATTTCTTCAAATTCTTTCCGTTGTAGTGCTAGTCATACTCATAATTGTATCATCATTTACCTACTTTTTTCTTTTTCTTTTTAAAATACCTTCCCTACTAGGATGTAAATTTCACAAGTCAGGGTCCCAGCCTCTCCTCTTGGTCACCCAAGTCTCAGGAGCCTGACACAATACCTTGTATGGAGAAGAGAGCCAACAAATCTTTTTTGAGTGAGTTAAAGAATTGATTATGTAAGGCCATCGAGATAGCTCAGTGGACTAAAGCACCTGCCTAGGCAAGCTCAGGGACTACAGTTTGATCTCCAGCACCACATGCTGTGCCAGCCCCCATCCTCAGGGCAGACTGACCTCTCCAGAGTCCCAGCATAGTGGAGCAAGCCTGTAATCCCACTGCTGGAGAGGCTGAAAGCAGGAGGATGACCATGAATCCAAGCTGCATAGTGAGACCCTGTACCAAATACATTAAAAACAAAACAAAAAAGTGACATTGTGTTTTAGTGCAGTGAAACAGGTCCCACCAAGGACTTTTGTGGTTCCTCCTTCCAACTTCCAAGGATTTCTCCCACTTTGAACATTTTTTACAATGCTTATTCTTCAGAATTGTTTAGTCCCAGAATATCTGAAGTTTTTGACCTTTCTTTCTATCATTGCTTGTTGAATCATAACACTCAAATACGTGGTTTACATGGGAATCATAGAGATAATACAAAGACCACAGCAAAAAAATGACACTGGACATAGGAAAAAAATTTTTTTAAGGAAATTGTTTTTAACTCTTCGGAATGAGTATTTACTCATTTGAGTCCCTGAATGCTGTGATTCCTCTATGAGATTTGAAAGATGACTGCTGATGCTGTGTTATGAAAGGGATGGGGCTCCCCAAATTTTTTTGCTGTGTCGCATGATGTTGAGGCTACAATACCTGTTTAGGCTATAGCTCGCCCAAGTGGCCCTGGCACCTTATGTGAGCCCATTTCCACTGTGAAGAAATCTAAGCAAATAATCCAGCCTTCTAGCTTGTCCAGTTGGTTGTTGTCTTTGGCCTGGGTATCTTGATTCTTCTCCAGACTCTCTGTTTTGCTGTCTACATGGCTTTAGTCTAATATGGTAAGGAATGTGACCTGTGTTTCTGGGAAACCAACTGTTTCCTCCTGCCTGGAGCAATGTACTGTGTAAAACTCAGCTGAAGAACGAGTGGAAGATGGCCAGTATTAGCAGTGGCCTGAATTTCACCCTGGGCATTATTACGTTTGTCACTATTGTGCTTTCTAGGGAGCATGTATTCCATAATATTGAAAATAAATCCCCGGAGCAGTAAGATTCAATAGAGGAATATAACTAGAAAGCTTCTGTGTTAACAGTATTAGAATTGTCAGGAACTCTCTACTCTTGGTTATTATTCAAATGCTATTGCTTTCTAGGCTCCAGCTTATAGCTACAGTTATTAGTTCAGTACTCACTACTAGGGAGCTAGCAAATAAATAAAAAAAAATCCAAGGCTATGTGTTTGTTCATCATTTTATTCTATTTTTTTTGATTACTAAATATCAGGCACCCAGAAAATAAACACAGTGTTTTCCTGAGTAAGTGGAAATGTGTGGCTTTAGCATTCATGTCCTTTTGCACTGACAATGTGGAGTGAGAATGCGTGGACACTCTTAGGTCTCCAAAACCACTGTGGGCTTTAGTATGTTCAACAGATTTTGTAGCATTAAGCTGCTGCAACTTCCTACAGCAATTCCAAGGCAAGGTTCAAATTGCTTCCCTTATGTTTTCGTTTCTTTGAGATTCTTTTCATTCAACCACAACAGCAATGATCCCTTGCCAGGACTCTTGTTTAAAGACTTTGTTATTAAAATCTTTACTCCTTAAATAATTTCACTGGTGGACTTTAGACATACCTAGTGGCCACGCCATTGTAGACAGTGTGCACCAGTACCTGACATGCCTTGCTTCTTTTTTTTCTCATTTCTTTCTCCTCCCTTCACCCCCTTATCATCTTTATTTAACTCTGACTTAAACTGTGAGAACTAATTGTGTTGAGAAGAAAATTAAGGGGTCATAACCTTACAATGCATTTTAAGCATTTTCCTAGAATTACCATGGAGAATTAATTAATACAGAAAAAATTATGATCACCATAATATTCAGGGAGTGACAGAACTTCCTTAATTATATTCCCTATATAAAACTTAGAGGACCAGCAAGATAGCTCAGCAGACTAAGTGCCTACTTAGGCAAGCTCAGGGATCAGAGTTCGATCCTTGGCACCACATGCTGGGCCAGCCCCACTGCCTCGCCACACTTATCTGGCCACCAAGACCAGGTGTGGTGCTGCAGCGCCTGTAATCCCAGAACCATGGAGACTGAAAACAGAAGGATCACTGGGAGCTGGAGCTGCGAAGTGAGACCTTGGACTAAAAATACATTAACCAAAAAAAAAAAGAAAAAAAAAAAAAAACTTAGGGGATGACAGATCTTTAAGCCTAAGTCATTATTCTTAAAATCTTTGTTTGATTTACTGATTTATTTTTTTTTTGCACTTTTAGGGAAGGATCTACAGGGTGTCTCACTATTAGATTGGACTCATACTGATCTGCCTGTTTACAGCCTCCCAAGAGCTGGGATTACAGGCACACACCACCATGCCCAGTCTCAATTGTTGTCTCAGTGTGACCCAGGGGCGGAGCTGTCACTGCAGGCCCAATGATCATATCCTGTGCCTGCTTGCAAGGGCTTTAATCCACTGAGCTATTTGGCCAGCCCCATTATTGAAATCTTTGGAAAAAAACAAAATTTCGGAGCTGGGGAGGTAGCTCAGCACCTGCTTAGAAAGTGCAAGGTCCTGAGTTCAATCCCTAGTATAAAAAAAAAGAAAGAAAAAAAGAGAAGATGAAAAGAAAAAGAAAAAAGTTTCCCCATCCCTGTGCTGGGTGCGTGGTGTAGAGTGAACTCCAGAGCTTCTCGCTGGCCTGCAGTCAGCCCTGAGCAGCGCTGGCGCGGTGGGCCTCAGCTGTGCGCACCCCTGTCTGCACCCACCTCCCCGCACAGCCCCCAGACCACCCTCCCCGCCCACTCAGGCTGATGCTAGAGGTCCAGGTGCACTCAGCCACACTCTGTGGGTGGAAAGACAGACCCTGTGTTTGTCCTTTTCCAGGTCTTCTGCTGTCCACGTTGGCAACTTCTACCACAGGAAGGTGCTGGATGCCCCCAGGACTGGGCCAGGCGCAGAGACCACAAGTCTGAGTGGCCTTTTTCCTGGGGAGCATGTGCCAGAGCGGCTCAGGACAAACGGCATTTTCAGTATTTGCTTTATCTTATTTTTTTCTCGTGGTTAAAGACAAAATTTAGAAGCGACCCATGAGTCACGAAGGGCGCCAAGTGCTGAGTGTGCACAAGGGCAGTGGGAAAGGCTCCAGGAGGGCCCCGGGAGGGGCTGGAAGGAAAAGCTCGCTGGAGGAGCGGGGCCTGTCTGCAGGGCAGGCTGGAGCTCCAGCCAAGAAGAGGGGAGGAAAAGATGCAGCGAAGGAACCATGACAGGGGATCTTGTTTGCACACAGAAATGACAGATGCTTGAAGAGATGGGTGTGCTCATTTGATCTTTACAGAATACACATGGTTTTGTACCCCACAAATACCTATAATTACAATTATTATCAAACCTTACTTTCAAACCTATTGTTTTTATCAAACCTTTACAACAGAGATGGCAAGGGAAGGATTGGGAAGTGTTGGCTGATGCTGTCTGTACCTCCTGAGAAAGACACTTTCTGGGAGGATTGGGTCATCAGAAGTGAGGCACACTGCGGAGGAGAGAGCAGGGAACAGTGGAGCTCAAAGGCTGAGCGCTGCTGGAGAACGAGTTCTAGCACAAAGAGGAGTCCACAGTCTTGCAGGGGCTGGCAGGATGCAGCTACTTAGAAATAAAGAACAGGCCCTACAGGGAGTGGATCCATAGCTAAGAAGAACACAAAGTTACGGATAGAGTGCGCTGACAAAAGTAAATATTCAGAATGAAGAAAGAAATCCCAGCAAGTCGCAGTCATTAACTTTTGCCATCAGACAAAACAAAAACAAAAACAAAAAACATGAGTGTACAAGACCCCACTGGCTGGCCTCCTATTCCGGCTCTGAGGGAGGGGACTGAGCGCTTCACTGGCTTCATGTTAAGTCCTCCTCTGGTCAGAAGAACACAGAGAACACTAGAGGGGAGGTCTGGCCAGCACGGAGGACCCTTATTTTATTTTTTCAGAACCGGGGATTGAATTCAGGCCCTTGTGCTTGCCACGGAAGCGCTTATTCCAATGAGCCATCTCCCCAGCCCAGAGCACCCTTTCAGATTCCTCCTCAGAGGCCTTTGTGGAGAAGGGCGGTAGCTGCCTCACAAAGCCAGCCTCGAAATTTTCTAGAACATACTTGGGACACTGCTCACCCGTTCAAACTGATTTGAATAATACTATGCACACGAGATGCTTTAAAAACTTGTGATGTTAGTATTTCAATTATTATGTAAAACTCATTGTAAGTCAATCAATAAGGAAATTTATCTAATCCTTCAATGAGCCCATTTATTTTACTTTGTACAAGTTCCTTAAGATTTTGTTTTGTGCTCAAAGTACAGTGCCTTAATTGTCTTGGTAGTATTTGCTTCTTGGTGCTTCTTTACGTTTACATTGATCTTTGGTTTTCTTTCTTTCTTTTTTTAAAAGTATTTAGTACAGGTCTACAGGGTCTCACTATTCAGATCTGACTCCTAGTGATTCTCCTGTTTTCAGCCTCTCAAGTCCTGGGATTACAGGCATGCACCACCACACCCAGTCTCAATTGCTGTCTCAGTGTGCCGCAGAGGTGGGGCAGGACTCTGCTGCATGCCGGAGATCAAGCCCGTTACTGTGCCTATGTGTTAGTCAGCTGTGCTATCTGACCAGCCCTATGTTTTTCTTAAAGTAAGTGGCTGACACTACAGTCGGTGTTCCATAGAAGAAAACATCACAGTTCTAGTAACCATCCTAGTGCACGAGCATTAGAAGGAGTGTGAGTGTTCAGTTCCCTTGAGGGTCATGCCTAGCATTTGGTTATTTGATGGTAACAATGACAGGATTTCTCTCAGCTTGATATCTCTTAAATTTCCTTTAATAGTAGTTGATCAGAATCAGAAGAGAAATCTAATCAGGATAATTCAGGAGGCAGCAGAAGTTTGGCCTACTGGAAAAGTATGGAAAGTACTGGGGAGAACGGACAGATGTTGCAAACCCAGGTGGTAGAAGGGAATGGAGTACAACAGGAAAGCACTTGAGACACAGAAAGCCAGTGAAGTCACAGAACAGGAAGTGTTCGTTAACGTAAGAGGGTTAGGGTCTCTAGGAAAAAGCAAGAAGTTGGCGCTACTTGATGTAGTGGAGGTAGATCTGTACCTTATAATAGGCCCGAGACTTTTCCATTTGATGAGTGGCCAGTGTGGTTTGGAGCAGGAGGTCAGATGTTCCTCTAGACAGTGCTAATGAGCGAGCAATTGAAGGAGCACTTCCCAGCCAGGGCAGCACACCACGATTACAGACAGTTTTCCACACGTCAATGCCCGGGTCCCACAGGCCAATTAAATCAGAATCTGTAGGTTGGCAAGTTGGAAAACTCATCCCGTAATTGTTCTGTGCAGGCGGAATTGAGAAGGGAGTCAGAGCCCTTGTCTGTGTCTCAGAAGTTACTATAATCCTGCCGGTCCCTCCAGTCTTACCCTTTGTTAGTTAAATCAGAATATTTGGGGTCAAAATCTAGATAAAAGTGGTTTTAAATTTCCCTCAGTGTTTCCAGGCAAGTTTAGGATTAGAGGGATTGTATCCTTTGTCCTACGATAGATCACTAATTGGGTGAAATTATACTGTGTTATCAACAAAAAGCTTTGGAGTTTATTGAAGTGTAAGGCACAGGAAGAAATTCAACTACTATTTTGTGTTATTTCTGACAGTTTAATACATGCTTCTAGTTTAAGAACATTCAAGCCAGAAATACAGTTAGTGGCACAGCACCTTCCTGGAAAGCATGAGGTTGTGAGTTTGAGTCCCAATACCAAAAACCAAAACAAAACAAAAATTGAAGAAAATGTGAGTAACAGAGGAGTAAAAACTGAAGAAAACATTAGCAGAAGAACCAAGCTCTCTCCTGAGTATCAGAAGAAGCTGAGAAAGTTTACTTGCATTGTTCATGATCACTTGGTTAGTTAGCAGCAGAGTCCTCTGATGCAATTGTTTTCAGTTTTTCTTTCTAGTCTGTAATTCTGGCTTCACTAAAACTCTTAGTTCTGAAACAAAAATGACTAGAATGGATTTGATCAAATTTAAAAAATCTGTAAGTACATAGACATGAACAGTGCAAATTCGTCCACAAAACTCTGGGACACCAGATGTAAAGACTGGGGAAATAGATTGGAGGTCTAAGTGCCTGCCTGGCAAATGCAAGGTCCCAAGTTCCATCCCTGGTACCACATGCTGTATGCTGTGCTGGCCCCAGAACCCTGGGTGTGTCTTGTTGCCCTGTTACTGGGTGTGGTGTTGTGCACCTGTAACTTCACTGCTGGGGAGGCTGAGACAGGAGGATCACTGTGAGTCTGAGCTGCAAAGCAAGACTCTGTACCAAATAAATAAATAAATATGCAAATTACAAGAAAGAAGTATTCTGAAAGCATGAAAACGACTGCTTAAAAAAAGTAAACTTGCTGGGTATGGTAACGCATTTGTGGTCTCAGCAGTCTGGGAGACTGATGCAAGAAGGCTGAAAGTGTGAACCCTGCCTAGGCAACTCAGGGACTCAACAAGCTCCTGTCTCAAAACATAAAAATAAAAAAGGGCTGGGAATGCAGCTCAGTGTGATGGCTCTGAGTTCAATTTTCAATACAGAAAAAAAGAACGAATTAAACCATGAAAGAATGGTATTTTACTTTGTGGTCATGAGAATTTTTGAGGCCAAAGAGACAGCCAATGGGTCTGTTTATTGGAGAGAGCTAGCACATTCTTGGCCTTTAGACCCAGGAAAATGTGTGGGTTTCCTAATACTAAACTGTGAAGGAAATTTTGCAATCAGTACTTAGCCCCTCCATCATGTGACTTTCATGTGTTTTCAAATTCCCTGAGTTGGTTAGTCCAACTGCTGAACTAACCTCATCTAGAAGGAATAAGAACAAAAGCAGTTTTGTGAGAGAGTTTACTGCATATGAGTCTATTTTGCATACTTTCTTGTGAACTCACGTACTTTAGTTTCAGTATATGGTCTCGGTAAAAGCTATAGACAGGCGCTTCCCAAGCCCCTGAGCGATGCCAGTCCAGGAGGTGGGGTGCCAGCTGCTAACTGCCCTGCTGTTTCCAGCTAAAGCAGCTGATGCGGCCTGCCAGCAAACTGAAGGGGGAAAAGTAAGTGGTTGAAATCACAGGATTGGGTGCAGAATCAGTCATCTCTGTAGACGATTGCCTGAAATATGAGCAGAACCAACCAAGTGGGAAGAGATCAGAAAGGCATGTGTTTGGATTCAGTACATAAACATAGAGGAGAGAAGAGTTTTCTTACAGAATTGGAAGGGATGCTACTGCAAGAATTTCTAACTTGAAGGTTCATAGACCATTCATAGCTTTGGATGTATCTGCAATCCCCAGAAATGGTTGAAAAACCTTTATGTGCATCTATACTTTTTTCTAGGGACAGGTTCAATTATTTTTATCAAACATCCAAAATAAGGAGACAGATTAATTTTTTATTTTAAAGAAAAAATAATGAAACAGAGTTTCAAAGCAAGCTAGTAGGAGAGTAATGACAGATTAGCTTTAAATATTATAACTAAGGAAAATGGAAACTACAGTCAGATTTAATTTCAGTGTAACGAAGAAATGTCTCATCTTTCAAGCTGCCCATCACAAGGTGTTGCAGATTTTCAGACCACCTGGTAAGAATACTATAGAAGGGACTTAAGCATTGGGTGTGATGGATAGTGTGATGGAAAGGAGTTTTTGTAGTTCCATAAAATGACTGTGTACATAGAGACAGTCAGTGCTTGAGTACAATTAATATGAAAGCAAGGAAAGTCAGGAAGTCTCAGAGAATCTAGGCCTCAAACCAAGAGGCCAGAACAGGCCATGACAGGAATTGTGGGTAGTGGGAGGGATTTCCTCTGAGCAGATCTTATTTACGGACTGACTGACCCAATGGCCACACTATGAGTTCTGTTTCGCCTGAGTCTAGAGGAGGTCTCTTACTCAACAACTGGTCGTTTATGGGATCCCATAGATAAAGAACCCACAAACTGTTATTATAAGGAAGTTGGTAGAGAAATAAAAGGGGAGGGCATAGTGGTTAAGAGTGTTGCGTAGAGTTAGGCTGTCTGGAATTTACTCATGCCTCCATATTTATGGTCATGTTCAAGAGTTAGCCAAATGAGTATTACTGGTTGGAGCTATTTGAATTCTGTTACAAACTGTCATTTATTTGCTGTCTGATGTGGGGAAAGTTCAGTGTGTCTCAAGGTTCATGCCTTCCACTGAAAAAATAGCAAACAGTCACAGTGCACCAAGATAACACCTCATTTAATACTGCCCTTAACAAGAGGCTCAGCCTGGCAGGCCTCACTCAGGATGCGAAGTTCAGCAATAGTTTTATAACTTTAGGCTTCTTTTAATACTTTAACTCTTACTTTGGGAACAGTGCTTTAGTTTATGTTTTGCTTTTTTTTTTTCTTTTATTTTTAGGGAAGGGTCTACAGGGTGTTCAGGGTCTCACTACTAGATCAGAGTCATAGTGATTCTCCTGTCTACAGCCTCCAGAGTGCTGGGTTACAGGCATGCACCACCATGCCCAGTCTCACCTTCTCAGCACACCCTGGGGGCAGGTCGGCATAGCAGGCCTAGGGATGGAACGACCCCCATCCCCCACCCTTAACCACCCAATCACTCTACCCCACACCCCCTCACCCCTCTCACCCCTGACTTGCAGGCACTTAAATCCACTGCTGAGCTATTTGGCTGGCCCCTTGTTTATGTTTAGAAATCATCAGCAAAGTGTAGTATCTTTTCTACCTTTAAGCTGTTAGCACTTACCTATGTTTTGAGTCCTAAAAATCTGTTCTACACTTTTAATTCCAAATGTCTGAGAGTTAGTATTTTTGTACCTGTAGATTTGAAGAAAGTAAAAAAAAAAAAAAGATTTGAAGAAAGTCCTGATTAGGTCTCTAACCATTAGAGTGGGGATTCATTCTCAGGCCAGAGAGGAGCTCTGCTTCCCAAGATTTAGGAATCTAAATCTTGCTCATGCCTGACTCTGCTAGGCTTGAGTGTGTTTTAATAGGGAGTGCCCTGCTAATTGGCTAGGGAGATGTGTCATACTTTATAGTCTATTTAAAGTTTTTCTTTTGTCTTAAAATGCAGTGTATATATGTATTTAATGTATAACCAGGCATAAATCCTTAATTACTGATGAAGCCTCATATGAAGTCTAATAGGTTTTTGCTTTTAAATTTAGCTTCAAATCCTAAATTAGAAGTGTGGGCAAACACACATCAATAGAGCCTATTGATTGGGACTCTACTATTTCAAAGTTTGTCCTAATTGGCTAGACTGATGTGTACATTTGCTTAATAAGTCATCTTCTTTTTAATACAAATTAATAGCATCCCCAAACAATGTAAGAGGCTTAAAAGCCCTGCTTTTAAGTACCTTGAAGTACTGTATAAACAGCTACTGAAGTGGTAAGAATAAGTTAGTCACTCATCTTTTCTTGACAGGAATCAGGGATGAAGTTGACAACACAAACCTTCGAATCTAGTTCTTGGCACTCTCTGAAAGGGTTGTTTTTATCAGGTGCTTATCTTGGGTCTATTTCTGGTCTTCTGTTTTTGTTTTTCTCACCTACCACATCCTGCTTGGCTATCATTTTAATGTATTATTTATGCAGTATATTTGAGAGCTAGTCCAGGCTGATTTTCAGGTATCAGATTTTCCATGGGCAGTTTGACTTTTGAGTTGTTTGGGAGAGCTACCTTCTATTAGTTATGCTGGGCTAAAAGAATTAAGAAGTCGCTGGCCCCATATCAGCCTTTCCTCCATCACCCGATGACATTTCGGGGACTCCTGCCAAGCGCAGCAACCCAGAACCCCTGGCAGCTCCCAGCCCTGAAGTTCGCCTGCTTCCTGCTCAGCCATGCTTGTGCTTGCCAGCCTGCTTCCTCTGCTGAATATGACTTCCTCCTCTGAAATCTCAGTTTTAAATGTTGGTGTTTAAACATTTCCTTTCCTGAAATTAAAGAATTATTAAGAGGTAGCATCTCATCTATTCAAAACCAGATTTCAGTCAACTCTTGGACATACAGTGTGGAAGCAGTGCAAATTGAGGGCTGCAGTCCCATCTTAAATAGATCTAAAGTCAGAGAGAATAAGGCCGACCCTTTCCTCCTTGCCCCTGGAGATCTAGCTGTATGGAGCTTTAAGGTTGCCCAGAAATGCTCTCTGCCTTGTGGCAGGGTGAAATAAGGAAAATTAATTCTGTGTGATGACGCGTATGAAGATCATGACACACACGCTGCTGAGAAGACATCACCGATTGGTGGCGGCCTTTCACAGGGCTGCTCTTTGGGGACACCTAGGCTGAGTCCTGTTGGACAAGACTCGACAGTCCTTCCAGGAGGAGCTGGGGTCTTGGGGAGGGAAAAGAGCCAAGAAGTCTGCAGTTCTGGATCGTTACACCCTGCACGGTGTCTTGCTGCAGGTAAGAAGTCTTCAACTTCTGCTGAGAAGAAATTAAAAGCATCATACAGTCCATGGAAGAGGAGCAGAATCAGCGTGGGCTCCCACTCTGTGGCCAATCTGCCATGGCTTTTGCAAATTGTTCCTCATAGACAGAAGAAAGTATTCCCAACTGATGTGGGTGATAAAAAGTTCCATTCTCAGGGATTTCCTGGAAATAAAATTAATTTTTATTTTAAAAGACAATAGGAAAGTAAACAAAATGCAGATCAAGTACTCATGATGAAGACTTGTTAGAACTAGTGAACTCAATTATTTCAAGTACAATGATTTCCAAGAAGAGATGGGACTGGATCCAGCTTCGCATATGCTTGAGAAAATTCGTTCTTTAAGTAGTACCTAACAATAACAAGCTGGGGCTGGGGAGACAGCTCAGCAGACTAAGCACCTGCTTAGACAAGTGCAGGGACCAGGGTTAGATCCCCAGCACCACATGACACACCAGCCACCAAGACTAGGCATGGTGGCACACCCCTGTAATCCCAGCAGTGGGGAGGCTGAGACAGGAGGATTGCTATGAGTCCAATCTGGAAAGTGAGATTGTGTAGCAAGCACATTTTTTTGGGGGGGGGGTGAGAAGGGTCTACAGGGTGCTCAGGGTTTCACTACCAGATTGGACTGCAGTGAGTCTCCTGTTTACAGCCTTCCAAGTGCTGGGATTACAGGCATGCGCCACCATGCCCAGACTCCCCAATGCATTTATTTTTAAAAAACAGGAATGGCAAGCTGAGCACTGCTTCCGCCCCCGAACATTCCTGAAATGTTGATGGAGGAGTGGGTGCACTCCCCGCCACCACACAAAATCATGATTTTAGAAAAAAATAATCTTTTTTTTTTTTTTTTTTTTTTTTTTTTTTTTTGTCTTTTTGAGACAGGGTCTCACTATGCAGTTCAGGCTGTCCTTAAGCTCACTTTGTAGCTCAGGCTGGTCTCGAACTCACAATCCTCCTGCCTCAGCCTCCCGAGTGCTGGGATTACAGGCGTGCACCACCACGCCCGGCTCTAAAAAAATAATCTTTGAATTGTGTGTGCTTATTTGTTAGCTTCTTCAAAGAAATGCACAAGATCAATGTGATCAAAGCCTATATTGAAAGTTTCGATGAGAAGAAGATTAAATTAATAACAAAGTTGGTGATTTTAAACATTGACTGTGGGAGGGGGAAGGTACTTGAAATTATAATTTTCCACTTCACTCATAGGTGCAAGTTGATTTATTACGAATCCACATCAAGTGCTAGTTGCAGGATTACAATTCCGAAAGGAAAATTTCAAAATTGCAAGTTGTGATTGTCACCCATCCTCCTGGCCATGTCTCACAGTGCTTTACCAGTCAACACGTCTGCTTTGTCCTTTCTAGGAATGACTGCTCAGGCTTGAGGATGGCTTAGGATCCTGTACCCCAGCTGAAAACACCATGGAATAAAAGCAAAATATTCTCCATCACCTAGTGTGGGATTAAGCAACAGATACGCATTTTCCAGGTACCACATTTTTTTATAAATGGCACAACTTGGGTAGGACTTGAGAAAAGCAGATGAGGAGAAAGCATGTATGTCTGTCCTCCGGGAGGAAGGACTAGCAGATGGAGGGATCGGAAGACAAAGCGAGGGATGTACGTTGTTGCCCAGCGGGAGCACGTGTTTGGTTCCATGCTCTGGTGTTGCTTCACATGCAGCTGATCTTCGGGATGGTCAGGCTGCTTCCATCTTCCTAGAAAGCCACGATGGGCAGGGATCTTTCTGATTCTGCTCTGTAGAGAAAACTGGGGAATTTGTGGTGATTTCCCCCTTTCCATCTACATACTTCATATTCCAGGAAGTTCATTATTTGGCTTTAGTAGCCTTCCTTTCTCCCTACTGGGATGATTCAACATTTGTTTTAAATTGTCTTCTAGCTTTTCATCTTGCCTAGTTTCTCATTTAGTATATAACTTTACCTCTTAAATCATAGATAAAACAAATCTCCTTTATATCTCTTTTGAGATAGCCAGCATGGGTGTCACCTACCACTGCCTCCTTCCTGCTGCCTCCTGACCAGAACCTTCCTCTGCACTTAGGACTTGCTCAGTTAGTTATGTGGCTTATCCTTCTATGCCTTGTGTCTTCTTCTTAAAAACCAAAAACCTAAAAGAATTTATCCTGCCTTTACCTCAAATTTCTCTTCTTCCTTTGGACATCAAAATCTGTATAAAATTTGTTCTATTTTATGCTCTTAATTTCCTGATCATTTCTGCAAATTGATGTCTATCTCTACAAGCCCAAGTTTACAGAGATCACTAGTAATTTTGTAAATGTCCTATGGGGTCCCCTTTTTAGTTCCATCTTCCTTGACCTTTGTGTGGCACCAGACTTTTCATCCATTCTTGTGTTCCACCATGTCTGTCGCTTTTTCTTACTTCTTCTCCTACCTTTGTTTACCACCTGTTTTCTGTTTTGCTCATTGTTTCTGTGTTTTCATCCTTTTAGAGTGTTTTTGTGCATGCAGGAGTTCCTTGGCATCCTTGATTCCCCTTCGTGCTTTCTCTCTGAGTTAGCTTTGCCCTGCGTTCTCCTGGCATTAATCGCTACTTCCGTGCCATCTCCCACCAACACAAGAGCTATTTCTCTCACATTTGTTCCTCTTGGAATTCCATTTTATGTTGGCAACAGCAACTCCAATGTGCATATGACCACGGCTAATTTACATGTTTCTAAACTTAGGTTTAAAAAAAAAATCCATAAAATGTTGCCATGGGATTAAATAATCTACCGAACTAAAGGCCACTGTGTTTTATTATTAGTACCATGTTGAACATCAAAGGTGAAAGGCGGCCTTAGCAAACATGGGTAAAGTGGAGTTGTAGAACAAGCTGCAATGGAAAGTAGGCAAGGAGGGTGCACACCAGATTGTATTGAAGCATGAACTCAGTGTGGTGGGGTTCGCACAGCATGACTGCTGCTGACAAGTGATCAGCAGCAATGAGAAAGCAGAACCAGTACCAGCTGAGCAATTTAAAATGCTGAGTGATGCTTAAGTACTGTACTCAGACTGTGGAGACGTCTCTTGTACTTTCTGCTGGTGCACTGGCATGTTCCTTAAAAGTTTGCATTTACAAGACTTAATCAGGTAATCAATTGTATGTTGTTTGAAGCACAAATAATACTTTTCTAATTTGTCACATTGACCCTCTGGTATTACAACTTACATTTTATAAAATGGATTGATTCATTCATTTAGCTTTGTACATATTGTAGTATAGATTATAAGACTCAGATTCTTGTCTCAGGAGGCTTAAGGTAAACAACTACATAATCTCCATGAGAGCCATGTGCAACAGGTGAGAGAGGAGATCGTTTTGCTCAGCGCAACAGGGGAGTTCTCTTCTCCTCCAAGTTGCTCCAACAGCTTATGGACCTACTGAGGAACCTGGCCAGACCTGTGCATGGGGCCAAGTCCGGGCATCTGGCATGTAAGAATCTGGAATGTTTTGCTCCCTCTCACCATGAGTGCTTCTTCTTTCTTTATCTTGTTCCCATAGGTCTGGAGTTGCTACTTCACCAAATGTGCCCACCCCATGTCTCTGATGGCTCTTAAATTAGACATGCTTGGCATCTTGGAACTGGTCTGAGAATTTTATCATCTGTGGTTTAAATGTTCTGATCTTTTATCCCAAGACTATGTTTGAAGCTCTGAAGACGTTAAGGGAGATTAACGTACTTGAAGCAATCTTGCTTTATGTGATGAGCCCTCTAGAAAAATCCCTAACTGTGCAAAGGAAGTTTGGGAAGTTTCCATGTTGACCAGTATCCCAACCTACTGGGAAATGCTGTGTCTCTTCCTCTACTCAGGACTCTTCTACACCTCACCTTATGTGTCAGTTATGAGACTGTTGATCTGCATCCTTCTTACTTTTTATTAATAAACAAGTAAGCATTAATTAATGATGTATTTTCTTGGGCAGTTGACAACATTAATAATAAGGTGAAAGATAATCTGTGTTTTTGAAGTTACTGAATTAATAAGACAATTATTTCTTTGCTTATGAAAAGGTTTAAAGCTGAAATGGTACATCCTCTAAAGTTTGATGAACTGAATCTATGAACTAGATGCAATGCATTGATGAACTCAGGGTAAGACTTGGAAAAAAATTAGGTGACAGTTATTGAACCATCTGTAACAGAGCAAAGCTGGTATGTTACATGACTCTAATGGAGAGAATCAATTCTCTGTGCACTTGGTCAGGACTCAGCACTGGCTCTTGTTCCCATGAACCAACATCCTCTTGTGGAGGAACAACCAACGTTTCCTTCCTTTTGGAGGGAACTGATTACAGCGACTGTTTCTATTTTGGTAAGACACAAACACATTTCTATTGGGAAGAAAGCACAGCATAGCAGTTTTGGTGATTCAGCAAAAGAAAAGAAATGGCTTTGGCTGGAGAAAAACAATCCAATCTTTCCATTAGTGCTGTTTCTCTGAAAACATTGCTTTTTAAATTTGCCTTTAGGAGAAAAAGACAATTTATGAAAATTGCCTCAATTACAAGCTCATGGGAGGATCAGACCAAGTGTGTTTGATAGCAACATTTCCTGGGAATGAGATAATTCAGTGCTTGTGTGGGCACTGCCTTCCAGACAGTGCTCTCTGCCAATCTGGAGGTTTCTGTGTTTTGGACTATAAACCGTCAACATCAGCATTTGCTTACACAAGGCTACAGAACGGAATTCATTTCAGTTGCAGCCCTTGAGTCTAGTGTGTGAACAGCATGGTATATGTGCAATCTGAGACTTTTTTCCTTTTCTCAGGGGGTGCAGCACACCCAATCAAACCCATTTCACTCTTCCATGTTGGGACAAGTGGAGCCCAGCTGCAAGACGGAGGTAGGAAAGGAGGGTCATGCAGCTCCGTGAGGGGAGGTTTCATTGTTCATAGTACAGTGTAAATACGTCCCCAGTGTGGCTAATCTGCCGGAAGTGAGACAGTACACGGAGGGGATTGATCAGAAAGCTATAGCTTGATTATTCATTCACTCACCAGGTTGGACTTGACCCCTGGCTGTGTTGACCCAGCTTCTGAGCTCGGAGCTTGTGGCCTGTTGGTGGGGACCACTGAGAAAGGAGATATATCCAAGATAATATTTTGAAAATACAAAACAGATATCGTTTTAATTGCCAATAAATCATGTCACCCTCCAGCTCCCCATGATGTGAACACGCAGACAAGCCATGCAATCCAAGCCTGAGCAAAGGAGGAAGTTGCTAAGCGAGCTACAACCTAAGGATGAGCAGGAGCTGGGGCCAAGTGAAGTCAGGCAAAGGCATAAATAAGTCTGAACTCCTAGGTGCCAGATAGGGCATTTGAGGAACAGAAAGACACTGAGCACAGCTGGAGGGAGAAGCAAAGTGGAAAAGGCACAGATTGGAGAAGTAGGCCAAAGAGAAGTCACCGCACGTGAGCACTTACGAGGAACTGAAAGGGGGCCGCTGGGTGAGGACCGATACATTTAAGATCACCAGGAAAGTTGTGTTGTTTGAACATTAGAGCTCAGCTGATTTTCCCAGCTAGCAGATTTGGGAATAACTAAGGCTATTCCTGTAACCCAGTTAGGATGAAGGCTTTATGTGAGCAAGAAAATGAAAAATAATATGGGTGCTGGTTCACACTGGATGGATATAGGGAGCAGTGGGCTCCACTTTGGAAGGGCACTTGCAACTGCTCTGATGGTTCATGTGTGACAAGGAAGAGTTTAGCCCTGGCCAGGAAAGAGGAAAGCAAAGTCTAGGAGAGGCTGCAAAAATTTCCCTTCCTTACTAAAGCAGCTTCCCTAAAGACATGGCAATTGGCATTTTAAGACATGTTGAAGTTGTTGGTCTAAAAAGATGTAGAGCCCCAGAATGAGGTCAAGGAAGAGTAGGACAGATCTGTGGGGAGCTGCAGAGCTGTCACATTGCAACTGGAGCAGTCAGAAGTACCAGACAGCTTAGTGTATAGTGTTGTCTAAGAAAGAGTGTAGGTGGCAAAGTCAGAAATAAAAAAAAAAAAAGCCTGGCAAGCATGAGGTCATGAGTTCAATTCCAGGTTTGGGGATCCCCTTCACGGGGCTGAATTCGCACAAGCAGGGTAGCCTTAGGATACTGGATCATGGGAGGCAGGAGTGAAAGTGAGGGCCACTGTTGGGAGAGGGTCATTATGGGTTAGAACCTGTGCCTTTGAAAGTGCTTACTAAGGAAAACCACGATAAACCAGAGATATCACCACGATCTGGAACTGCTGACTGCCGGATCTGAGCATGAGAATGAGGGCCAGTCTGCCGGGCAAGACCGATGAGAACTGTAGCGAACAGCCCCTGCACGGCCGCGGAGAAGGGGTAGAGCGCGGGAAGGCACCTGCGCTAGCGGTCTCTGTCCTGCTTTCTCTAAATTCCTGAAGTCACTTTTAATAGAAGTAAGGGAACAGACATGGAAAGGAAATGATGAGCAGATTCTTGGTGGGGTTTTTCTTACACTCAAGCAGAAAATACATTTATCCACACATTTTTTTATTAGGGGCTAGAAGCTATTTAAGAGCTGAGAGCTTCTTTTCTTTTCTTTTCTTTTCTTTTCTTTTCTTTTCTTTTCTTTTCTTTTCTTTTCTTTTCTTTTCTTTTCTTTTCTTTTCTTTTCTTTCTTTCTTTCTTTCTTTCTTTCTCTCTCTTTTCCTCTCAGGTCTCCTGGATGAATTATGTTTCATAATTTAAATTCAGATAGAAGGAATCAAGTCATTTTAAACCAAGAGAAGCACATGAATTGTTGAAATACGAAATGTAAGGAACTAAATGGGTATGGCAGTGCATGCTTATAATCTTAGCACTCTGGGAGGCTGAGGCAGGAGGACTGAAAGTTAGAGCCCAACCCAGTCCACTTAGCTACTTAATAAGACCTCTGTTTAAAAAAGAAAAATTGCAAAAAACAAGACTGATATATGGCTTTGGGTAGGGGTCCTGGGATGAACTGTTAGTACAGAGAGAGAGAGAGAGACAGACAGACAGACAGACAGAGAAGGAGATGAAAAAGGAACTAAATATCTGACTCTTAAGTTTTCAAGTAAATGGAAACCCAAAAGCATTAGGTAATCCTTCATGTGCTTTGGCTGGGTTTGTCAAGCATATTAAACTTTTCTGGAAAGAAACTGAAATATGTAAGGTGATACCATGCAATTCTCTTTATTACTTAGCCGTTAAACTAAAAATGAAATTAAGGTAGGTGAAATTATAAAATTGTAAACATTCAGACAAATTACAATTTGTGGAAAGGAGGAAAAACCTGTAGGTAGGCTGAGAAGAGTAGAAATATTAGATCTGAACTTTTGGTAGTTAATGGCAAAAATAAACTATGTTGTATTATCTAATTCTGATAACTTCACCTAAGGAATTACATTCTTGCTATACAATAGGACATTGCATCTTCCCAAAGTCACTAAGAGAAAAAAAGGTTTGTGACAAACATATTTTGTTCATTGTTTAAGAAAATCCAGATATAGCTATTTCAAAATAACCCTTTCTAAAACAGATGGCAAAATGTCTAGCTAAGCTGGTGCCTGTGTTTGCGTAGGTTCATAATGGCATTTTTAAAATTTAATTTATTTCATTTATTTTTTCATTTTAATGAGAAAAAAGATAAAATAGCAGTGAAACAGTTTCAAAACAGGTTAGTATGACAGTTATAATTATTAATATATTGCATATTGTTGTCTTCCTAGTAGTTATACAGAGGACAAGATGCAGACATGGTATCTTGTCCAAACAATATTAGTACAAACCTTCCCTCTCAATGAACTAAGAGAAAATAGCTATGAATATATATATATATATATATATATATATATATATATATATATATATATTCACAGACACACACAGTCCTTTATTTATATCCCCCCCCTTTTTTTGTCTTACTTTGTCAGAGATGGGTGTTCCATTGCTGTAAGAGAAGCTGTATTTGGAGATGTCTTTAAAGAACCTTTTCGTACTTGATGGCAGACTAAAGATTGTAGGTACTTGAATTCAACAAAATAACCCAATATAGTCCAATAGTCCATAATAGTAGTGAGTTATCAACATAACTGGGATTGTCTGAAGTTGTTGATGTGAGCCTTTAATAGCTCAGCATATTAATATAGCTTTACTTTTTATACTTTGGGGTTACATTTCTCTGCTGGATGGTTAAGACCAAGTTAAAGCAAGACCTATGTAACTCAAAATGTAATTTTTGCTATCCACCAAGGTCAGTCAAATCCCCTCAGGATTTACCCTGGAACTATGTACAGTACCTTGTGTGTCTTTTGTCAGTGTCAGCCATCTGGATGAATCAGGGCCATTGCTTGTTCAGTTTGCTCTCTGTGAAAGCCTGAGAGAAGTTTTTTCTCTCTAGGTAACTCTCCTTAGGCACAGTATACATCATTG
This sequence comes from Ctenomys sociabilis, assembly GCA_004027165.1. NCBI lineage: Eukaryota > Metazoa > Chordata > Mammalia > Rodentia > Ctenomyidae > Ctenomys > Ctenomys sociabilis. The sequence goes on along the minus strand of PVKA01001104.1, from coordinate 20,798 downwards.
ATCATTTTCCTCTGTGGCCTCATAATCTCCTTGATCAGAAAATTTGGGACACCACTGAGTAAGAACTCAAAAGAAGAAATAAAAATTGAAAGGTATAACACAGGGAAATCTAAAGTGAGAACTGAAGCTTAAACAATGAAGAGAGAGCAAAGAAAAAAAAAAAAAAGAAATAAGGCAGGGGCAAACCCAAACATTTATATAAACAAGATGCTTAGGGCAACGGTCTTAAGAATCTCCATCAGGTTTTTGGAAAATAGCAGTTAATGGGTTGAATTCTCACCCTAACTAACTATATACCTGTGAATATATCTGTGAAGTAAGTAACTACACTAAGGATAGCAATGTGTAATACTAAAACCATGCTTGAAATACCCATCATTTTGGACTTCTAAATGTGTACCGCCTCTAATGTCATATCAATTATTGCTATACTCTCTTTACAGTGTTTGTAAAAAGAGTATAATAAAAGAATAAATGTCATAAGACTGTCCTGCTACATTGATGTATGTGGTCTGATAAAATTCTGTGTAAAAATATGTAGTTGTTTTTATCACATTCTATAGGGATATAAAGTTTAGAATATCTATAGTTATTGGAAAATAGCAGTTCCATGTTTTTGATATTCAGACAGATAGTGATGATAAGCCCAGCTGCCTCTGTTACAGGGCAATAATATCACTAAGCTTCTTTTCTGGATGCTTAACAACTAAAGTTTACAGACCAAAAATTAGAGAAATAGAGGAGCTACAGTGGTAGTCAATATTTTGGCCTTAGCCAAAGGTCAGTGAAGATTCAGGACATAAGAGTACCTGTGCTATGACATCCTGTAACATACGGGATGTTTTCGTGTGATCTGCTTGTTGTGGCACTGAACTATTGAGAACTCCGGGGATGAGCCCCCCTCTGATGACCCTGATGTCTTAGGGGAGTCTGCGGTGGGTGGAGAAGAGGGTCAGCTCAGAGCCAGGCTTGTCTTGAAATCCCAGGGAGGTGGGGGGAGGGTCCTCCCCTTGCTGCTATTTTTGCTTTGTAGGAAGCAAAGTTAGAGTTCTGTGTGTTAACAAAGAGGCTCTCTCCACCCCTGTCCAGAGGAAAGTCTTTCCTATGTTTTCATGCAAGTGTGTTACCAAAAGCTTGGAAAAGTTAATGACTGTGGCTCCTGGCATATTATTTGAAGAGAATATAAAGCATGTATTGACTATCTAGATTTCTTTAAAAAAAAAACTGCTTAAGCTATCCTTTTCGAGCTTATGTGGTGGCTTAGTCTGTTGACACAGCTGCCTGAACCTAGGAGCAAGTGTTCTTGAAGGGCACCCCCTCAGTGCTGCCTTGCTCAGAGGTGTACTTGGGCAAATACTGGTAAAGACTGCTAAGAAAATTTGCCAGCCCTTCTTTTGTACTTGGGATTCTTTAATCCAATACTTGTAGATTTGTATGTAGCTTAAACAAAATACAAAGAGTTCCTGCTTATAATTTTTCTACTTTCCCTTAATGGTGCCATTTTGCAGAAATATAGTATGATATCACCACCAGCACATTGACGTTAATACAACCCCTGATTTTTTTTAAAATTTAAAATCTTTTACTTATTTATTTATTTGGTACAGGATCTCACTACTCAGCTTGGGCTCATAATTATCCTCCTGTCTCAGCTTCCCTAGCACTGGGACTCCAGGCACACATCAGCACACCCAGTTTCAGTGGCCAGCTTGGCATGGGGCTGGCATGACATGCAGTACCAGGGATTGAACTTGGGTCCTTGTGCTTGCCAGGCAGGTGCTTAGATCATTGAGCCATCTCCCCAGCTACAACCCCTAATTTTATATAAGCACTCTTAAGTGAGAACTTATACCAAATACATTTTTAGAGAAAGATAAAACCCTGAACTCAGCAACCATGAAGATGGCTTCTGAAATCCTCCTTAAAATTTTATAATGTGAGGGTGTCCTGTATCTATAGCTATAGTTGGTCCTGAAAAATTCCATCATTACAAAAGCCTCTCCTCTGTTGCTTTTTTTTTGGGGGGGGCAGGACTGGGGATTGAACTCAGGCCCTTGCGCTTGCTAGGGAAGTGCTTATTCCACTGAGCCATCTCCATGGCCCCAGCAGTCTCACCTGCCCCCTCTGTTGCCTTTTTATAACCACACTCACTTTTATCCCAGTCTACAAATCTCATCCATATCCCAAATCCCTAGTAACTACTGAACTATCTTTCCTTTCTAAAGTATTACCCCAAAACTGTTATATTAATGGAATTATATGACATAACTGTTGGATTGAATTTTTTTCATTCAGTATAATTTTTTGAGGATTCATCAGAGTTCTAAGTGTCAATACCATTTTTAAGGCTGAGTAATAATCCATGGTATGGATGTACCACAGTTTATTTAGCCATTCATCTGTTGAACGTTATTTGGGCTCCTTCAAAATTGGCTTTTACCAAGAAAGTTGCTATGAACATGTACAGATTTTGGTGTGAATGCTACTTAATCTCTCTAAGATAAATGCTACAAAAGTGACAATGCTGAGTCGAATTATAATTGCATGTTTAGTTGTGTAAGAAACCATCAAGATATTTTCCAGCAAAAAAAATGCCTTCCTACTTCCCATCAGCAATTTATATGTGACCTGACCTTTTTTTGACCCTAAATATTGAACTCAGGACCTTATGCTTGCCAGGCATGTGCTGGGCAGCTGAGCTACATTTATGGCCCATGATCTAATTTTTGCACGCCCTCAGTAGCAAATAGTGTCATAGCTATTTTTATTTTTGCCATTCAGACAATATTATTGTCTGTGGTTTTCGTTTGCATTTCTCTGGTGATGATGTGTTTACCTTCCAATTATATTTCCTCTTCGCTGAGATGTCTACTCATATGTCCTGCTTTTTATTTTTAAGCATACAACTTTCTAACTTCAGTTGTAGAGTTCTGTAAATTAGAAAAATATATCAATACTATGTGCAAGTTATCTGTCATGTTTCATTTAAAAATGAGAAGCTGACACATTTCAAACAATAAATCCCTGGGCTAGCAAGATAGGTCAGCAGACTAAGCACCTGCTTAGGCAAGCACAGGGACCAGGGTTCAATCCCTGGCACCTCGTGCTGCACTGGCCCCACCCCTGGTCATGCTGAGCCGGGGCCACTGAGACTGGGTGTGGTGGTGCATGTCTGTAATCCCAGCACTGGGCAGGCTGAAAACATGAGAATCGCTACAAGTCTGAGCTGCAGTGAGAACTTATACCAAATACATTTTTAGAGAAAGATAAAACCCTGAACTCAGCAACCATGAAGATGGCTTCTGAAATCCTCCTTAAAATTTATTATTTGGGTTATAATTTTTTTCTTTTTTTTTTTTTTCTTTTTCAGTGGAACTGGAGATTGAACTCAGGCCCTTGTGCTTGCCAGGGAAGTGCTTATTCTACTGAGCCATCTCCCCAGCCCTATAATTTCATCATAAAGTATTTGGACTCCTTGAGGAGTTTATATATTTATGTTAGCTAGCTAATAGACTAGGTCAGAACCAAGAAATAAACTGCAAGGGTTTGACATATCTAAATCACAGGGAAAACTGTATTCATCACCAACAAGTAGGCTCAGCTAGAGGGAAACTTCCAGGAGATGGGAGGAAGTGGTGTCCCCAAAAGACTGCAGCCGGCCAGAAGGTGACATGGGAGATGGTTATATCAAACCCAGTGATGACAGGGATGGGTCAGGTAGACTCAAGGGGTGCAAGGAGGCAACAGGATGTGGCTTTGTGTAGTTGTTCAAGAAAAGAGGTCTTCAAGCATGACAAGGTCCAGAGAGCCCTAGAAGATGTTATGTCCTTTTTCCTCCTCCTGGGCTTGTTCTATGCAAGGCAGCTTTTAGAAACCAGAGCCCCCAGTGTGGGCAGCTAACAGTGGGGAGTAAATGGAAGAATGACCCACTCTTTGCCGCTTGTGGGTTCCACACATGCCAATCCCATCTGCAGTTTCCCCCTGAAGCGTTCTCCAACACAGCACGCACGGGATCAATGTTACCCCAAACTAATGGGAGAAAGCAACTATAGATCAATTCACTAAAGGACTGACCGTTATAATCTGGGGGATGAATAAAACGTACCAAATATTTGCCTACCAGTCTTCCTCCTGAGCTCCCGTGGTCCTTTCTTTTAGTTTTGGCCTTCATGGTTCTTGAAACGATTGGCTCCACTTCCTTCTTCCTTCTGTCTTTGTCTCCACCTCTCTTCTGACTTGGTTCTTATTCTTTACCTCTGTGTCACTGTGTCTGCTGAGCGCTTTCTTTAGCCTTCATTTTATTCTGTTATGCAACGGTGTTTTTTTCTGTGCCTTCATGTCCTCATGTTATTCCTCCATTTTTGCACCCCTTGTTTTCAGACCCTAAAAGCCGGAGGCCTGTAAAAAGCATTCCTACACCTTTCCCCATGGTCTGTTTTCACAGACGTGGGCTGCCACTCATACCTTTTAGGAAGCTACCAAATATTGATCAAGCTTCCTGTTGTCTACTCTTGATCTCTTTCCATTGCCTGAAATAATTTTCCACAGTGTGATTTAAACAAAATAATCTTGTCCTTCTTCCTGCGTGAGTCCTGTCCTGAAGGCCTGTGTCCTTAGATGAAGACTGCCTGCCCTGTCTACAGTCGCCGGGCTCCATGAGAGCACGTATCTTTCAGGTCCTGCTGTTTTGAGGCTTTTGCTAAGGCGGTTCTCTGCCTGGAACAGCTCAAGCCATATACACTTGTTGCCTAATTGTCATTTATGTTTTTAGTCTGTTGTAACTTCCTAAGCATAGCCTTTTTTTTGTGTGTGTGTGTATTTTAGGGAAGGGTCTATAGGGTGTTCAGGGTCTCACTACTAGATCAGACTTTTTTTTGTCTTTAAAATTTTTTTATTCATTTTCATGAGAAAAAAATATATAATAGCAATGAAACAGTTTCAAAGCAGGTTAGTAGTACAGTTACAATAATTAATACATTGCATATTGTTGTCTTTATAGTAGTTACTCAGAGGACAAGATGTAGATGTAATATCTTTTCCAAACAATATTAGTACAAACCTTTCTTCTCATTAAACAAAGAGAAAATAGCTGTATATTGTCCTAAGTACTAGATCAGACTTTTAGTCATTCAGCTGTGTTTTTTTTTTTTTTTTTTTTTTTTTTTTTTTTTTTTTTTTTTTTTTTTTTTTTTTTTTTTTTTTTTTTTTTTTTTTTTTTTTTTTTTTTTTTTTTTTTTTTTTTTTTTTGTCTTTTTGAGACTGGGTCTCTCTATGCAGTTCAGGCTGGCCTTAAGCTCACTTTGTAGCTCAGGCTGGTCTCAAACTCACACCAATCCATCTGCCTCAGCCTCCCCAGTGCTGGGATTACAGGCCTGCGCCACCATGCCTGGCCATTCAGCTGTTCACAACCTCCCAGGAGCTGGGATTACAGGCATGTGCCACCATGCCCAGTCTCAATTGCGATCTCAAGGTGCCCCTGCATCTGCTTGTAGGCACTTTAATTGGTTGAGTTATTTGGCCGGCCCTCTAGATTTTTTATGAAGTGTTTCTTTCCCTTAGGAAAAATTTTCTGGTGACAGTTGAAGTCTTATTCTTAGCTACATAAATACTTATTTGAAGTTATTTAGAAATCACATGTCGACTTAGGTTTTAGTGCCCATGATATTAGCGTGCTCAATATATTCTCTGCGGTGTCCCGGTAAAGGAAGGAAAAGCACAAAAGAGCTTGTGAAATACACACGTTAAGTGTAGATTCCATTCATTGGAAGATTCAACACTACTTTCAAACACTTCCTTCCTTTTGGGGGGGCTAAATAAATAAGCACCTACCCAGCTCATTGGGAAAGAACAGGACACTGGGATACAGCACGTTCACTTAGAGACATCTGCCTTCAGCAAAGTTAGCTCAGAAAGCTCCTAAGCAGCGGAAGCTAGATCTGCACGGCTGATTATTTTCTAGTCTATATTTGAGTCACTGGAGGAAAAGGACGTCAAAGACATTTTGTTTGCTAGGTAGCTAAGTCCAGGGGATTTTAGGCGAGTGAACATGGTTTGCCAATTATCTTCTGATAGTGTGGAACTAAACTGATTTTAAATGATGGAGACCTTAAATAATGATCAGTCATGGCAATTAAATATTCCTTTTTAGAAATTGTATTCAAGGGCTGACCAGATAGTTCAGGGGACTAAAGCACCTGCTTAGACAGGTGCAGCGACACCCCATCCCCCATGTGCTGGGCCAGCCCTGCTCCCACCCCGGGGGTGCTGAGACTGTGAATGAGGGTGATTGAGACTGGGTGTGGTGACGCCACCTGTAATCCCAACGTTTGGGAGGCTGAAAACAGGAGGATCACTGCGTGTCTGATCTGTATAGTGAGACCCTGTAGGCCCTGTACTAAATACATTAAGAAAATCATCTTCAAACATTTTAGATTCTTTCTTAATCATAAATACAGGGGGAATCCAGAAATAAATGTATTTTGTACGTGAGTTTAAAACAGTTATACACTTATTAAATATTCACTTTGGGGGCCGAGGAGATAGCTCAGTAGAATAAGCACTTCCCTGGCAAGTGCCAGGGTCTGAGTTCAATCCCTGGTTCCACCAAAAAAAAAAAAAAAAAAAAAAAAAAAAAAATCCACACTGGGTAATTCCATTCACCCAGGAGTGAATTTATTTTTAAAAAGGCATCAACTGTAAAATATGAATTCATTCATTTACACTGCTGTAGACATGCCCTTGGAGGCCTGCAGTCTGCAATTACACGTTGCTTCAGTGTCACGTCATTTTCTGCTTTTGTTTTATTTTTTCTGTGTTGATGCTTAAATGTCTTACCAGAGATAGCTTCATCCTGAGAATCCAGGCTTCCCTAAGAAACGCCTGTTGCTCAGAGGTATCTTCTGTAGGTGGCTCTTGGTCTTCGCGTCTGTCCTAACAAGCTTCCTTCCCAATGCATTAAGGACGAGAGGTTGCTGTTGGCTCAGCAGCCAGGCCTTGGGTACTGGAGCATAGTGACGGTTGCGACCCTAGACAATCCTTGTGTTGTCACACAGGGGAGAGGAACTGATTATAACAGGTATGACATCCTGCCTGAGGCAGTAAGTCAGCGGTGACAATCCTCCCAAGCACAGCCCAGCTACTGACACACAGTGGTAACTATTGGCCTGATACCCCTGCCTGGAGGAGTGAATTCTGTAGTCATAGAACAAAATCCAACACATACCTAGAACCCTATGAAATGTGTAACATTTATGATCAGGATAATTGACTGTAATATGTCACATGAGTTTAATTTGGTAGGATGGAAAGAAACCCAGGAATCTCCTACTGTATGACCAGAATACAATATAGTACACTGGTTAAAAAAAGGAAAAAAAAAAACCCTAACCTGTCAAGCTCAGGAGGGAGACTGACTTCCTTGGGTGTTGGCCAAGAAGCAGCAGGGCCTAGTGAGGGGCACTGCTGCATATCAAAGGGTAAGCTGAAACTAGTGTGAGGCAAGTGCTCTTTATCCACAGTGTGAGGGGAAGTATTGAGAGTTAACAGCCTAAGGTTTTACAAAGTTTTTGTGAATAGCTATAGTTGAGAAGAATTATTTTTAAAAATGTAATGATTTCAATTTAGAACTCTCCTAGAAAGATCATTAACCTCTGTTTTGTTCTTTAAGCTTATTCTGAACTGTTTTTTCCTACAATTGCCCTACCCTAGAGCCAGGGTCAAAGAGAAGTCATGTTCTTTAATGGAACTTTTAAAAATATGTTTCATTTTTAGATGAGAGAAACTAAAAATCATTTACATTTCATGAGTCATTGATGCCACAAAATAGAACCCGTGATATGTGTGCACACCAGTCAAAATATCAAGTTATTTTTCAATGATCATGAAATTACTCTGAGTCAAACTTGTTCAGACAAATGTTTGTTTTTCAACTTTTTTAAAAAACATTTTTTTTTTTTTCTTTTGGTACCGGGGATTGAACTCAGGACCTTGTGTGTGCCAGGCAGACACTTAAGCCACTGAGCTGTATCCCTGGCCCTGAACAAATGCTTATGATCAAACATTAGTCAAACTGATGGGCCAGTGAGATAGCTCTGCAGACTAAAATGCCTACTTAGGCAAACTTAGGCAAGTGCAGGGACTGCAGTTCCACCCTAGCACCACATGCAGTGCTAGCCCCGCCCTAGGGCAGGCTGAGCCAGCCAGAGTCTGGGTGTGGTGGCACACATGTCTTTAATTCCAGTGCTGGGGAGGATGAAAACAGGAGGATCTCTACAAGTCTAAGCTGCACAGTGAGACCCTATAACAACCAAATACATGAAAAAAAACCCTCAAAACCCCAAAAAAACCCACCACCAATAACAAAAAACATTAGACAAACTGAGTCAAATGTAGTTGGAATATTTTTTTTTTTCTTAACTTTGCAATTGATACCGTGTGATCTTTGTAGGATGAGTTTTCAAATTTTTAAATGTCCAGGAATGGAGCATTACCTTGAGAGGGATCACTGATTGGGTTGGATGTTTCTTATTACACCTCTAGGAAATAAGGATAATGTGCAAGTTCATGCAGGAAACTGGTTAGACTATGTTGGTAATTTGAGGTCCTCCTTGACAGAAAGTTATACAAAATTTGCAGTAAAAAATGAATGCCTTTTACCTCAGTATAACCTTGTGTGGTCTAAACGCGAACATTCTTACATGCTTCTATGGAGTGGTGGGGGTGGACTGTGTTCAAAGATCTTAGCTTCTTTTAAAAATTTTCTAGCAATTTTGGTAGTAGTTCTACAAATACATATTTATTCATGCACAATGTATTCTGAATTCAACTTAAAAAAATTTCCTTTGACTAAATAATGCCACTATTCTTTTCCTGTCCGTGGCGCTCCCTCTCCTTAGCCAGGCCCAGTCATCTTGTAGGGACACCACATGTCTTAGATGACTATTGCTGACGAGGACTTAAGCCACTCATGTGCTCAGTGCTTCTGCCCTGTGCCTGGACCTTCTGGTAAATAATCAGAAAGACCCTCTGACTTCTCTTCAATGCCAAGCACGGATTTTGCTTCTTGATTTGAGAAATGTTTTAGTAATCAGAGCATGGGTAGTTGCGTTTAGCCTTATGAAAATCAGCTGCAGAACACCTTTGCTACTTACTCTAAGTTCACCTTGCCTATTTCCCAGGAGTCTCCACAGTCCACCCACAGGGGAAAGCTGCACTGCATTGTCGCCAGAAGACCTTTGTCCTTGGCTGTGATCTTCGCACCTGGACATGGGGTTGAACACACTGAATAGGAATTAAGTGTGTTAATGAACCGTGATCTGCACGTTAAATACTATTGTCTTCTCCTTCCAAATGGGGCACTGACTCACCAATTGGGATTTGTTTTCCAGTTCATGAGGTTGGAGTTTTACAGATCCAATCACTCTTCGCTGGCAATCTTACAAACACTTTGAAAGACCCTGGCTGGGGCTTGGAAATATAATTTGCACCTGGAGTCTTTAATATTTACCAGGTATTGTTTATAGGGTGATTTCAAAGGGTGAATCAGCAGGTACCTAATGTTGCTTTCAGGAAAACCTCATCTAATCATTTACAAATGAATCAGCCTGACTCTCCTGGCAGCAGCAACCAGGTCGGCTTAAGAAGAAGAAACTGAAGACTTTCAGAAACTGCAAATCTTCAGTTTCTTCTTCTTCATGCCTTAATGCTTCCTGCTTATCTCCCTCTGCCTTCAGATAAAAGGAATCTGCTGCACTGAGATGACTCAGGGGCACAGTGCCTGCCTGGCAAGTGCAAGGTTCTGGGTTCAATTTCTGAAAAAAAAAAAAAAAAAAGAAAGAAAGAAAAAAAAAAGCTCCAATAACAGGAACAGCTGTGACCTCCAGTCAGTTTACTTCATTGCAAAACTCTTTCCTATCACAAGGAAAGATTTCTTTAAAAATCGCTTGTACATTTCACCTATGGATATCTATAACTTCATCCTCAGTATGTTTCCAAATCTGTGCTGGCATTGAGAGGGCAAAACATGATACTCATGGGCTTTTCTACAACTAGTTTTGAAGTGTTACTTTCCCAACAAAAAAGAGGTTTTCTGAAATCCTATGTGTACTCAATAGTAATAGACAAAGTTGATATTTTTATTTCCACTTGAAGAGCTACATCTTGAGTAAAAGTTTACAAGTAATAGTTTTTATTTTGATTTTTCAGTATAAAAAGCTTGCCTCGATGGCATATTATGGTGTAATGGTAATTGCTTGTAGTATAGTTAAATGTCAGCACTGAAGCCTAATCTCTAGCTGCTATCTTGTAGTTACAGCAAACGTTCACCAAGCATGTATTTTGTATTTTGTTGCATTGTACAGTGCAACCAATAAGTCAAGGACTAGACAAAGTGCATATATTGCTTCTAAAAACCACAAACTATGAATGATAAATTATCAATATTGTTTAATATTTGCTAATTTCACTGCACTCTTTTGTTATGTATGTGTAGGGAAGTCATAGGGATTATAAATTCAATCTGAGTAAACTTTAAAACCATGGATTTGGCCAGGGAGAGCTCAGCAGCATGAGCCCCTACCAAGCAAGCACAAAATCTTGAGTTTGTTCCTCTTTACCAAATAAAACTGTATATTTTATGATAAAGAGCCTTTAACTGTTCAAATCACTGATATTATGCATTTTCTGTAAAGAAAATTACAACAGTTTTATTTTTCTGATATTAAAATTTATTTAATAAAGACTTGTTTCTACTAAAAATAAGAAGGAATCTGCTGCAGTGCTGAGCTTTATAAGATGATTAAAATATTGTTTTAATTGTTGCATCACTGGGGACTGAATCCAAGGCCTTTGCACTGAGTTATATCCTCGGCCCCTTGTTGCTTTTTATGTTGAAACATGGTCTTGGTCAGTCCCTAAGTTGCTCAGGCTGGATTTACACTTACGACTCTCCTACCTCTAGATCTCAGAGTACTGGGGCTGCTGGATGTCTTCAGCTTGGTTCATTTAAGTACCAAACTATACAATTTCAAAACCAACTGATCCCACTTCAATGTTGTCCAAATTTTATTCTGTAGCTCCCTTGAGGTCCTCTATATATTATTTGTCAGAATAATAAATGTCAACTCACACAAAGCTTGAGTTACACCTCATTTTGCTTCAAATACCCTGAATACAGATTCAGATGGCCACGGTTCTTCACTCTACAGCTGGGGCTCATGCCTCTCACTGAAGTTAAGAGCAATTGTGACTGTCAATGTCCCACATCAGGGTCTGTCACTATATGACTCGATGGCTCTTGATGTGGTGTACAGGCACAATGGATGACAGCCATGACTTAGGTAAATTATGGTTAGTTTTTGGTATCGTGGCTTGGAAGCCTAACCACTGATTTCTAATTGGACATAGGAATAATACATGTTTTATAAAACAAGCAGAGGAATGAGAAACTAGGAGAGGCAAGGAAGATAAAATTAAACCCAGGTCCCGAAAAAGGCAGATATATATACTGCACGTAAAGATGGATCTACTTCAGTAGTTCGGGCAAGGAAATGTGTTTATTGGTTTTCAAAGTTCACCGGAGTGTAGTGATTCCAAGTAAACTTAAAGCTGGTAAAAATCACAGAAGGCTGGAAGACTGATACAAGAAGGAGCCAAAGTTGGGGTTATGATTTCGGAAAAGTTGTGTTTTATGGATCCCTGGGCTCACGTTTTTTTTCTGTCAGCTAATTGACTTCCATTAATAAGTGGTTTGAACACTTTGACATGGTTCTGCACTGATAGAGAATCAAAGTTTTAGACGGTCTCTAGGGTTCAGATTCATAATCTAAGATTTATTTTAAAAGATACCATTCAATTTATGCAGCTATCATAACCTCCTCTTACTCCTCTAGAAGCAAATCTTCTTAGGAAGTGGTGCGGCCATAAACAAGTAGTCAAGTCATCCTCCTTCATTGGATCAAAATTATTCTAGGGAATTTTATACCAAATCCTGGCTACAGACTCAAAGCATCAGGATTGAACCATGGCGCACCCCCTATCCTGCGCAGCCGCGGCTGCAGAGCTGGGGGTGGAGAGGGGTTCATAGAAAAGGGCTGGGCTTTGTTAACTGTGGCTTTTCTTCATGCAGTTACATCTTCTTATTGTCTATTTTTATAATGTATGGACTTCAAAAACGTTCCCTCTTCAGGTCAAAGGAAATCGTTATTCATTTTAAGGAAGTGAATTATAACACCACACCCCAAAATTCTTCCACTCCACTTATCTAATGTTCCCTGGCAGTTTTAATTCTTAAAACCGGCTTTTAGATATTTTGTCCTTACTGAGAAAGTAACGTTGCAGTAAAACATCTTGACAGGTGTGGGGAACAGATGCTGCTGTTTGGTTTGAATGCACAGGGAGAGCTCTGGAAGGTGCTGTACCAAAATGTACAAGTCAAACTGTGGCCTCTCTGCAGGGCAGTGTTTTCCTAACACTTTTATAGGAGATTGTTTTGGTGTTGTTTCTACATATCAGCAATCCAATGATTATTTTTATTTATTCATTTGGTACAGGGCCTCCCTACACAGCTCAGATTCGTAATGATCCTTCTGTGTCAGTCTCCCAAGCATTTGTGTTACAAACATGTGCCATACTCAGTTTCGGGTTGCATGGCACACCTGGAAACCAGAGCTGGTGGTAAGGCATGAGGTACTGGGGATTGAACCCCAGTCCTTGTGCTTGCCAGGTAGGCAAGTTATCTTCCCATCCCTGCCTAAACTTTTGATCTTCCTTCCTGTTTCAGCTTTCTTAGTACTGGACTAAAACATATACCACCACTTCCAGTTCAGACTTTATAACTTCTTGAGCCACTTATCGTCTTTAGTGTTTTGTGTTCAAGCATTGTTTCCTTTTTGTTTCCCTATTAATTTTAAGTCAATGGTATAAATTGATTCATAGCCAATGATGGAAGTGAATCTTGGGAACTGGTACTTGGTGTTCATCTTTCTTTCATTGTGTTCTAGTGTTTGGATTTTAAATGTTCCCCATTGGCTCTGTGCTAACAGACTTGGTTCCCAGGTGACACTGCTTGAGAAAGTGGGACCTCTGAGAGGCGGGTCCTGCTGGGAGGTCTGTAGGTCATTGGAGCTGTGCCCTTGAAGGGGTGACTGGGTGGTGGGCTTTCACAGATGGTGGACTGAGCAGTTTTGCTCAATGCTCAGCACCAGGATAGGCCACTACACTCCAGGACCAATAGTAATGGGGCCATTTGGATGGCTTTCTGTCTCTATAAGTAACACATATACTTTGGGAGATTTAATTTAGGCTCCAGGCTGGAATAATTTTAATATGAAACTTTAAATATTCCTCTTAGTTGGATGAATGCTGAGGGGTCTGACCCAAAATAAATTACTTGAGTGTGTTTGGGGGAGGGATTACTACTGGGCTACACCACTAGCCCATAAATTACATTAAAAAATATTTTGAGACTTAAAAACACTGTGAAAGCCTGATTTTTAAAAAATGTACAGAAATCTTTGTGACATTCCGTGCAGTCATGGAATTTATGAAAAATATCTTTGAGGTTCACATTTTTCATGCTCAAAAAATACTCTGGATTCATGGAGAGCATGCAGGTGAAGACAGTAGGATCCACAAATCCCAATTTCTGGAGAAAAGAACACCAAGCCCCACTCTTTCTGGAAGTGGTATCACTGCTAGAGCAGGAGACCCAGGCCAGGAACAAGTTTATAACTTTCCTTTTCATCACTTTCTTCTTTTGCTTCAGCCAACTAAATTGGACGCATACATTTCTAAGGCTTATTTCAGCTACTGTAATGTGAAAGATCCTTCTGGAGGGCTGCTCAACAGCTCTTTCTGTCTTGCCGTCTGAGCCCCAGGCTGGTGCGATGAGGTGACAGATCAGATCCCCCTCCCTGTCCTTCCTTCTGGCTCCGCAGTGAGTGACACACCTACACGTTTTGGCATATGACTTTGTGGAGAGGGCAGAATATTATGTCCCTGTCCACTTGTGTTGAACTTGGTCAGATGCTCTGTTTGGCGACTGGAATATTACTGAATATGAAATGAACAGAGACTCTAAGTATCCTTGTGTGATTTGCATCTGGCTTCTTGCATGGCTCCCACTGTCCTGAGGAGAGCCTGCCATGGATGACAAGTAGATGAATAAACATACAGGTGGGGTAGACATAAAAACATACACAGCGTAGGTCCATTTCCAGTCAGCCCTGACCAAATCCAGCAGAATCATAGATCCTCACACATTCCCGTAAGTGAGGAACAAATGCTCCTCACTTCCACCCCCAAATAGGGGCTGTCTGTTATGGGATACAGCTGCCCAGCTCCAGGTGATGAATAATAATCAAGCTAAGCAAATTCTGTTCTCTTCCAGATACTTGATTTCTAGATTCTTTTGAAGCTGGGGCAGCCAAGTGACCTGGTCTTTATCATCAAACTATATGAAAGCAGCCTAGGGAGGACTTCTGGAAGTGCTTTTGCTTCTTTGGGAAGGCATAGTAGGGGCTGGAAATGGATCCTCTTTCACCATATTGAAAATTCATTGTCCGTCTTGAGACCCTAATTTGAAAGGCACAGAGAGGAAAATCTGACAGTTAAGAGTGACAAAGCAGATGGAAAATTTGGGCACCAGCTAATATATTTTAGTGGTTAGGTGACAATGACAGTTATCTGTCTCTAGGCTTCTGATTCAGGTTATAAATATCTTTTATATAAAGGATCCAGGATCTTCCTCCCAAGGCGTTTCTTATCTAATGGACCTAATGTATCAGTGTAGTAGTACTAGTCACTGTTAGAGGTGTGGGTGACACAAGAGAAAGCGTGACCATGTCTCTTCACATGGTCCTAGGAAACCTGCCTTCTTATTAGGTTGTAGGAACCTGATCGTTTCCCTGTGTTTCTTATTTGTTAAAATCTGTACAAAGATGAAGTAATTGCCTTGCAGTTGATTTAAAATAAAAACATGGTGGAGACTGATTTAAATACAGTCAAGTACATCCTATGAGACCACTTTGTCAAATGTTGATTTCTCAAAAGGAAACTATGTCAACTGCTAAGCCACAAGATGGGAGCATCTCTTAGAGGGTTACTTTGAAGCAGCCTATCAAGATATACAAGACCTACATGAAGTATGGGACACCACCAGCTTCACTTCATACAAGTAGCTACAGTTTCCATGAATTTATACTGTGTCAGGTGTTAGTATATGGAAGGGAAAAAAGTGACTAAGAGGGTACTGTCTAAAAGACTTTCCCTTGATAGAGATTTGTGAAGAGTCAGATATGTGAACCTGAGAACTTGATGCCTACACAGAAATTTCTGGAAAAGCTCTGTTATTGGAAAGTCTGTTATTGGAAACTCTTCATTTTGTAAAAGCCATCTGCCAAGGCAAATTGTCTCTGCTCAACCAGGCAATTCAAGCAGTTTTCAAAGCCCAACTCAAAGAAAGATATAAAACAGGTTCCCTTAGTCAGGGAAAACTCTATTCCAGGTGCTGTGCTTCAGCAGAATCCCTCAGTGCTGGAGCAAGTGGTTGTGGATGGAGGTGTACCCAGCACACTGGCCAGGAGCATGAGGTTTTCCTGTCTTAAGCAGTGGGAATACAAGCCAGGAAAATAGCGATAGAAATGGACTCAAGAATATAGCAAAAGTCCTTGATGACACCTTGGTATCTTCAAAGGAAAATAAGATGTTCTCTGATTTACCTCAGAAACCTTAATTTCTGAAGGCCAGGCTTCTGACTGCCTTCAACTGGCTCCGTGATAATCACCTGCCATGGTTATGGGGACTCAACAATGGGAACACCTGGAATACATTCAAGTCATGCTAAAACCAAAGGCAACATGTGAGGGTGTTTAGACTGCATCAGGCATTAAACACTGAGCTTTGAAAGCTTGAAGCCTTCAGCAGTGAATAATCAGGCAGTCAATCTAGATAATTGTAGGACCAATGACATGAACACAAAGGCCATAGTAGATTTCTACTGGTCCTGCAATTAGCTGAGTCCCTCCTACATTCTCTAAAGCTTATATATTCACTGCTCTAGAAGATTGGAAATAGGGAACAATGAGTTTTATTTAGATGTATCTGAAGCAGCTCATGTTACGATCTACATGGGAATTTATAAAGTTCAGAAGAGAAAGTCCTTAAAATTCCCTAAAGTGGAGATGCTGATGAGCTCACAGTATTTAACTGAGGAATTTATTGAAACATATATACTGCTAAAGATGCAGAAGAAAATACATTTTCTTAAAGTGACACCAGAAGAGCAAGATGAAGAAAACCTAGCAGCCCACAACTGATCCTGCTCAGGATTAGAGCTGGCATTTATTTATTTATTTATTTTTTTCTTTCTTTCTTTTTTTTTTTTTTTTTTTTTGTCTTTTTGAGACAGGGTCTCACTGTGCAGTTCAGGCTGGCCTTAAGCTCACTTTGTAGAGCTGGCATTTAGACTAATCCCTAAGATAGCGTTTTTATAGACTGGAGTTCAAGGAAGGTTTATTGTAGTTTCTCAGAGATATAGTGTTTATCCCAGCAGGGATTTTTACATGAGGCTCTTTTCCTTATCCAGCTACAGCTAAAGATGCTGTATTCTCCAGAACACCTTAAACAATGCTTCCAGCTTACTCAGGAATTCTGTCCTCTGTCTCGGGCTCACCCTGGTTGTGGAGGAGAATGAATCATAGGGGAAGAGCACAGTAGCAGACTGCTGCTATGTGGAAAGCTGGTGAATCCAGTTTTGTCACACTGTGAAGAACTCCGAGGCCTTAACTTCATGGAAGTGACCTCTTGGCAGCTGTTCAGAATCATGCTATCTCTTTCCACACTATACCCAACTTGTGAAGATAATCTGCCTAATGTGTATTTCTAGGGTCTGCAGACACTAAATGTGTATGCAGAACATGAATCCTTACAAGCTGCTTCTATTAAGCTGCAATGAAAATCTCTTATCAACTCTGGAACAAACAGCATGAGTTCCCACTCTTGGCGGGGACAAGGGCATAGATTAAACAGACAAGATAGGAAAGCACAATCCTATTCATTGGGACTAGCCAAAGACTGCCAGTGGTATAGCGGGACATTGCAACGGGAAGTGAACGCCACAGTAAGGTACTGTGTATTCAGAGAGTGACTGAGGATTACACAGCTGATTTGACACCATAGTCCTTGACCACAGTGATTAGCAAGAGTGGCTTCAGCCTGAGATGGGACAGAAGTCCTTTCTGTATGAAGTGCTCTGTGTAAGCTTGTGGAGTGGGTGAGACTTTTGAGACAGTCATTAGCAGGCAGTTAGGTGGAAAAACCCTTCCTTCCTAATCTCTTGCTTAATTTCTGTTGTTGGCTCCTCTTGTTGCTGATGTTATGGCTGACACAAGAGATGTCCTCCTGGTTCAGACAGCTTTAACATTTCTTTCAGGAATCCCTGATGATGACATGGGCTGTGCAGCAGGCCTGGGTCACTTCTGGGCTGAGGAAGAGAATCTGCAGGTGAGCCCCAGGTGGGCAGGTGGAGGCCTTGTCTTCCACACAGCTGTTGCACCTGGCTTTGGGGAGAGACATCAGCAGGCTAGCGGGGTTATAGGAGAGCTGGATGTGGGTGACCTGCAGCCCCTGGGGCAGTGCCAGCAGGGGGCCTATGTGCATCTCAGGCCTGTCCATGCAGGCCACCCACAGCCCTGCTTATGCCATGGGGCAGCTGTGGTGCTGTTTCCGAGCCAGCTGACCACTGTCCACAGGGCCCAGGCATTCAGCTCACCAGGCAGTACAGGATGATGTCTGGGACTTGCAGAACATTGGAGGCTCTACCAAGGTTGACAGAAGCAGGAAGAGGGTTGGGCCTGGTGGGGATGGGGCATCACTTGACCACTGTACAGTGGGTGGGTGAGGATGGCAGAGACCCTGGCTGAGCCCAACTGGGCCCGAAGGCTATGTTACCCATGGGGATGGAGTGGCACTGTGTTTGCAGGATGCTGGGAGGGGTTCATGGTGTGTGGTAATGACATGAGAAAACCTGTGTGGTGACTAGGGTCCCTGGTGGCTAAGGGAGCAGGTCCTGGAGCCCAGGGGAGCCCGAGTTTAAGCTTTTCCATTTGGTAGCATTGTGACCTGGTCACTTCCCTTAACCTTCCTGGGTCACAATATCCTGTCTGTAGAGTTGGCAAGACTGAACCTTAAGGCGTCCCTAATCCTAAAGTGTGGATTAAGTGACACATAAAGAAGCCTAAATAAACACTAGACACTGTTTTCACAGACTGTCGTGTTACTGTTACTCTGAGCTGTTAGGAAACTCACAAAGGACTCTGTGCCGAGTGCTTCATTCCCACTTCTCTCTGCCCCTGACCATGCTCACCTCCTCACTCAACCATACAGCTGGATGTGAGCACCCTCTGGCGCAGCCCCCAGGTGGGCCTCCCTGCAGCCCACACCTGGAGAAGATCTGTGGAACTGTGCTTTTGCTTTTCAACTGTATACAATATTTTGCATAGTATAGCAGACACATCTGGACCATTAGCATATTTGACAAGAATTTAGCATTGTCAAAGCATTAATGACCATCTTAATTGCCAAAGCCTTTATATGTAGTACCTTATAATCCAGGACTCTCTTATGGTTTGTGTCTAGTTGTCTGCCAAAATCTCATGCAATTACTGGGGCAGCTCCTAGAGTTTGTGATTAATTCATGATCCAATGTGGAGATTATGGGTGTGAGTGCTTGCCCTGCCCTGGGTGGGTAATTTGCATATAAGGAGGGGAGAGAAGCTGCTAGCTGCAGCAGCTGCTTCTCTTCCCTTTGCTCTTTGCTGTTTTCTGCTGCCATGAAGGGCTGCCCTCTTCCACGTGTCACTCTGCCTTGGACCCAGCCGAATATGGACTGAAACCTCCACTAACCGTGAGCTAAATAAACCTTTCCTTCCTTAATTTTGGTTGTTGGATATTTTGTCCCAGCAATGGGAGAAGTAAATGAGACAGACTCCCAGTGCTGAAAGGCACCTGAGATGACTTGGCCTTGTCTCACTTTCTCGATGAGGAAATGGATACCATGGAAGCTGAAATGGCTTTTCCAGGAAAGGCAGAGACGTGGGGACTGATGTGGACAGAGCCTCCCTCTGCATGCCACAGCTGCTCCCTGGAGGCAGAGTCTGTGGCATCCTGTTGAGTAATGGTGGCCATTAGGGATGTTGCTTCAGGTAGACAGATGCTCCTCAGGGAAGCACAAATGTGCAGAGTGGTCTATTTTCCTGGCAGAGAGGAGTTGGGATGAAGAGAAAGACAAATACAAAAGTATCTTGTTCTTGGCCCAAGCTATTCCCAGTTATAGGATCTACCAGCAGAGGTGTGTTCTCTAGGTGTTTTGGCTTTTGGTAGCTGAATACACCTTTTACATAACAGACCAGGACATGTGTAACCCTTTCTGTGAGATACCGAGATACATGTGGGCTATGTCACAAGGTCCAGTATTTTCTTTAGATTGCCTTTTGTAGTCAATGTATAGTTCCTACCAAGGAGGAGTCAGAAGATGATGGAAGTTTGGGTGTACAACCTGAATATACCTGAGGGATTGGAGTAGAGTGGAGTTAAAACATTTAGTTAATACGAGTTCCAAAATTCCTCCACTGCCTGGTGAAATCTCACAGACTGCACTATCCGTGCTATGGAAATGTTGCTCCTCAGTGCTTACAGGGAAAGGAGGCATGCACACAGCATCAGCATTGGCTCTTCCTTTCACCTCGGCTATTGAATGTAAGTAAAGCCAGTCCCATTGTCTCTTACCTTCATTCTTTTCTTCTATGAGACACATATGAGTGTCTCTTGTGTGTCTCCAGCTGCCTCCTCATTCTGTGTTTTGTTTTGGTCAACATTTCTGGTGCTGTTGATGAGGACTTCTGACTACAGTCCTGTCCTCTGAAGTACAGTCTGCCAAGATTTGAGCCAAGAGAATCTTGAGTTTCAGTGAGCAATTTCTCTTAGAAATGATGCCTTTGAAGGTGCTTGGCTCCTCTGCTGTGCAAAGGAGGCTGGAATTAGGTAGTGATGCTACACAGAAACATTTGGATATGGCCAGCAGAGTCCTGGATGCTCTGGAGAACCCCATTTTAAGCATCAAGAAAGGGCCTTCGAGGAACCGCAAATGAAACTCAGCCCTTTTAGAGAGAAAAATAAGATCTCAAATAAATTAATACAAGTACCACCCTACTTTAGTGAGAGGCCCAGCAGGGACCAGCAGTGACTCTGTGCTCAGGCTCCTTGTAGCACAGGCACTGTCCTTGAGGACAGCGGGGCTCATAGAATTGGCTAGCACAACTGCTCACAGAGCTGAAGGAGTGAGACACGTGCTTCCACCTTCCTATGTGAGCAACGGGGCAATGCCACTATTTGCATCTGTGGTGCTTGTATTCAGAGCACATATTCATCATTCTACTACTGCAGCAGGAACCATTGAGGGATGAGGATTATCAAAGTGTCATAACAGCGAGATGAGCTGGCCCACTTTCTTGTCTTATTTAGTTTTGGGAACCAACTCTGATCTTCCAGGGAGTTGGAAGTCAAAGGTGTATCGTGCCTGAAAAAGGAAAATTAATTTAGCCGGGTGTGGTGGCGCACACCTGTAATCCCAGCACTTGGGAGGCTGAGGCAGGAGGATTGTTGTGAGTTCAAGACCAGCCTGAGCTACAAAGTGAGCTTAAGGCCAGCCTGAACTGCACAGTGAGACCCTGTCTCAAAAAGACAAAAAAAAAAAAAAAAAAAAAAAAAAAAAAAAAAAAAAAAAAAAAAAAAAAAAAAAAAAA
>PVKA01001103.1:128463-159076 GCA_004027165.1 Ctenomys sociabilis | reverse complement strand
GTGAGCTTGTGTAGCCCCTTTGTCGAAGATAAGATGGCTGAGTGTTTTCGTAGATGCCTCTGCATCTTCTAATCTATTCCACTGATCCTCAGGTCTATTTTGTTACCAATACCATGTTGATTTTATCACAGTGGCTTTGTAGTATAATTTCAAATCAGGAATTGTGATGCCTCCTGCCTTGTCTTTATTGGCCAAGATTGCCTTTGCTATTCTAGGTCGTTTGTGGTTCCAAATAAATTTTAGGACTGATTTCTCTATATCTGGGAGGTATGTTGGTGGCCGTTTGATAGGGATTGCATTAAATCTGTACAGCAATTTTGGGAGTATGGCCATCTTCACGATGTTGGTTCTTCCTGTCCAGGAGCATGGAATATCTTTCCATTTTCTGAAATCCTCTATAATCTCTTTTCTAAGGGTGTTGCAATTTTCCGTGAAAAGATCTTTGACTTCCTTGGTTAAGTGAATCCCAAGGTTTTTCATTTTCCATGGTGCTATTGTGAAAGATATTGTTTCTATTGTTTCCCTTTCAGTGTGTTTGTTATCTGTGTAGAGGAATGCTACTGACTTTTGAGTACTGATTTTGTATCCTGCTATGCTACTAAATTTCCCTATCAGTTCTAGTAGTTTCTTGGTGGAATTTTTGGGGTCTTCCAAGTAGAGTATCATGTCGTCTGCAATAGTGATAGTTTAACTTCTTCTTTACCTATTCTTATTTCCTTTATTTCTCCCTCTTTTCTAATGGCTGTTGCTAAGGATTCCAAGACTATATTGAATAGGAGGGGCGATAGAGGACATCCTTGTCTTGTACCTGATTTAAGAGTAAAACATTTCAGTTTTTCCCCATTTAGGATTATATGAGCTTTTGGGTTGTCATAGATGGCTTTTATCAAGTTAAGATAGAGTCCATCTATTCCAATTTTCTGTAGGACCTTGAACATGAATGAGTGTTGAACTTTGTCAAAGGTTTTCTCTACATCAATTGAGATGATCATGTCATTTTAGAATACAGTCTATTAATATAGTGTATTAAATTTATAGATTTTCGAATATTGAACCATCCTTGCATCCCTGGGATGAATCCTACCTGGTCATGGTGTATGATCTTCTTGATGATTTGCTGTATTCTATTTGCCAGGATTTTGTTGAGTATTTTTGCATCTATGTTCATGAGGGAGATTGTCCTGTAGTTCTCCTTTTTGGTTGTGTCTTTCCCTGGTTTTGGAATCAGTATAATACTTGCCTCCAGAAATGATTTTGGGAGGACTGCTTCCTTTTCAATTTCATTGAAGAGTTTGTGTGGTGTGGGGATTATATCTTCTATAAATCTTGTAGAATTCAGCTGTGAATCATCAGGACCTGGACTTTTCTTTCTTGGTAGGCTTTTTATTACGTTTCATATTTTGTTGGCTGTTATCAGCTTATTGAGAGTTGTAATATCTTCTTGATTCAATTTTGGTAATTTGTACCTTTTGAGGAATCTGTCCATTTCTTCTGTGTCTTCTATTCTGTGAGCATAAAGATTCTCAAAGTAACTATTGATAATCTTCTGAATTTCCACTGGGTCTGTGGTGATTTCAACCTTTTCATTCCTTATAGCTTGTACTTGAATTTTCTTTTGCCTCTTTTTGATAAGGTTGGCAAGAGGCTTATCAACTTTATTTAGTTTTTCAAAGAACCAACTTTTTGATTTGTGGATTCTTTGAACTGTTTTTTTCATCTCAATTGAGTTAATTTCTGCTCTAATCTTTTTGATTTCTTCCCATCTTTGTGTTCTGGGTTTTGTTTGCTCTTCTTTTTCTAGTTGTCAGAGGTGCAACATTAAGGTGCTAATTTGTTCCCTTTCTGTTTTCCTAATGTGTGAGTTCATTGCTATTATTTTCCCTCTAAGAACTGCTTTCATCGCATCCCATAAATTCTGGTAAGTTGTACTTGAATTTTCATTGAATTGTAGATATTGTTGAATTTCTTGTTGAATTTCTTTTGCAACCCATTGATTGCTGAGTAGGGTGTTGTTTAGTTTCTGTGAATTTAGCGGGTTTTTCTGGTTTCTTTTGTCATTTATTTCCAATTTCATTGCATTGTGGTCAGATAGCATGCATGGGATAATTTCTATTTTCTTGCATATACTTAGGCATGACCTCTGGACTAGTATGTGGTCTATTTTAGAGAATGAGCCATGTGCAGCTGAAAAAAATGTGTATTCAGCTGTGGTTGGTGGAACACTCTGTATATGTCCACCAGGTCCATTTGTTCCAAGCTCTGGTTCAGTTCTGCTACTTCCTTGCTAATTTTTTGTCTGGTTGACCTATCTTTTGGAGATAAGGGTGTGTTAAGATCTCCTGTTAAGATTGTGTTCTTAGACAGTAAGTTGTTCTTGTCCCTTAAGATTTGTCTTACATAGTTGCGTGCTCCTGTGTTTGATGCATAGGTATTTATGAGTGTTACTTCTTGCTCTTGAATTTTTCCCCTGACCAATATATAGTGGCCTTCTTTGTGTCGTTTGATCATTCTTGGTTTGAAGTTGAGACTGTCTGAGAACAGAATTGCTACTCCTGCTTTTTTCTGAGGTGCTGGGGCATGCAGTATTGTTTTCCATCCTTTCACTTTGAGCCTATGAGTGTCCTTTTGTGTTAAGTGTGTTTCTTGTATACAGCATATTGTTGGATTTTGTTTCGTAATCCACTGTGCCAGTCTATTTCTCTCAATTGGAGAATTGAGTCCGTTTACATTTATGGTTATAATTGAAATGTGCTGACTTATATTTGTCATGATATTTACCTGGTATTGTTTACTCCTTTAATCTGTGTTTAATTGACTGTCCTATTTACTGGGTTCCTTCCATTCTCTTTCATGGAGTTCTGGTCGTTGTGGTCTCTTTCTAGAACATCTTTGAGCAGCCTGTGAAGGGATGGCTTTGTAAAAACAGTGGTTAGATACCATGAAGTAGGTGGCAATGCCTTAACTGTATGTGTGTTGTCAGGCCCGAGGGCCTCTTCCATCCTTGTCAAGGGGAGTGCTAACCTTCTTTCCTTTCATACAACACTAGTTATGAATAATTAGAATTCTATATGCCTCATTTATTTGTACATAAAATTCTTTTTCTATTATTGGTATATTTTCTGCCATTATTTTTGTGATGTTTATGACATTTATTCTATCTCCAGCATTCTTGATCCTTTGCTGTTTCTATGATACATTTTTTTGTGGTTGCTACCTGTAATCCTATTAGATTTGATATTCTGTTCTCACCTTTATTTAATTGATTGTGCATATTTTCAATGGAATTTTTAATCTCCTGTATATATTGAATCTATTTCATGGATTTGTTTTCTATGGTGGGCATTCATGGTTTCTGTTATCCTAAGTTTCTTCTTCTTTCATCTATGTGTACTCAAGATTCATTAAGCAGTCCTTTATTTTGACCTAAATTTTTTACCAGAGAGTATTTTCCCTCCAGCCTCACTCATCTTTTTATTTATTTGTTTGTATTTTGTTTTGGTTATTGTTGTTGCTGTTTTACTTCTGCTGCTGCCCTTTCAGAAAATGCAGGTGGTTTTCTTCTGATTTCCTGTACCTCACTGTTCCCCAGACTTGTCCTGGGTAGGTGGATGTCCAGTGTTCCATCTTGCTTCTGTATATTGTCACTTTATGTTTTTGTTCTTAATTTTATTTTGATTTCTGTGATGTTGGTTGTAAATTTCTTACGGTAGATAGATGTATCACTAATATTGAGGCTTTCCAAGGAAATACCTGGTCTCCAGAAATGTCTTCTAGTTGTTAGTTCTTGGTCTTGATATTTGTCTCTGTTTGGAGCAGCACTCAGTCCTTTGGGTGCTGGGCTATGGTTATGGTTATGATCCCGACAATCAATGTTGGCAAAGAAGGGAGAAGAAGCGATTATAAGAGGTATGGCATCCTGGCTAAACATGGTACATCTAACAACAGTCATAGCACCAACTTTGGCCTAGAAACAGACAAACTGGGAACTATTAATTTTGTACTTTTAATCACAGGAGCGAAATCTACAGTTATATGACAAATCCAACATAAATCAGATCTTGTGTCCATCAGTCCAGCACAAATCAGGAGAGAATTTCCTAGCTGTAGAGTAATTTTACCTTGTGGATATTTAGGAGTGATAGGGGACACAACAGAGAGATACATGAAGACAAATATAGCAGAAGTAGGGCTGGAAGACAAAGAGTGATTATCCAAGCTTTAGCAAGCTGGAGAAGAGGACAGGAGTGAAAGGATGAGAGGTCAGGAGTGAAAGGATGGAAGAAAAAGCAAAAGATTATCACAGTGAACCAAAAAGACTGGAGATAATACTCACACAAACACATAAAGTCAAGAGAGACAGTTAAGAAAAGGAAAGTACAGAACAATAACATATTCCTCTGGCGTCCACCATTCTGTGCTAGTGTCCCAGTCAGAGCCAAAAACTGCTGACTAGCCCTGGTAAGTCAGTGGTAGGATTAGTGGTGGGTGCAAGGCTGATCTTGGACACTGGATTTGGAGACTGAGGCTGGTCTTCAGCCAGCAGCTTTTGTTATGTCCCTGAATGGCCTTCACATGTCTCCTTACCTTGGTTCATCTGCTGCGACATCCTCAGCCAGGGACAGTGTGGGACCACTCCTAGTCCGGTGTACACCTGGCTGCTCCTTATCTTTGCATGGTCTCTTCTGTTTCTCCCACAGGCATGTCTCTATCCAGTCAGGCCACTGTTGTCCAAGGCTGCTCAGCATCACGTTATTCTAGTCTCCAGTGGTTTCTGACCTCCGAAGATAGTTTAAGTCTCACACAGCTGGATCCCTCTCCCAAGCCAAATAAATGGTCTCAGGATACAGACCTCCTGTGCAGGCCCTAGTGTTATTGTCCCTAAGGGTTCCAGTTAGCTACTATGGTGCATAACCGGGAAAAACAAAACAGAAACACGCACACACACACACACACACACTTGTTGCCTGTCAGAAAAGTAGCAGTTTCCACTTGCCCCTCTGTGGGCCTGTGATATTTTCTGCCAGGCTGCCAGGTCGTCTGTGTGGAGGTAAGAAGGCAAAAGAGGCAAGAAGATTTGCACTGCAAATCTGTCCTGTGTGCCATGGGTTGGCCACACTTTTGCAGCCAGGGTTCTCACTTGGCAGACAGGTGGCAGTGTCACTCAGGGACCTAGGGGCTTGCCTGCTGTTTTATAAAGTCCTATGCCTATACTTTGTCTGACGTACAAGTCTTATTTCAGACAGATTTTGGCATCAGGATACGTGTCCCTCCATTTCTTCTAATTACTGTTTCTATCTCTGAGCGCCTCTGTGTGGCTCCCTTTTCTTCAGGCATGTTGACTTCTCTTCTCCTTTTATCTTTTTTTTTTGAGAAGCATGTTCCTGATGAGTAAACTGTTCCTGAATTGAAATTTAGAGACCTTTAGGAAATAAAATATACAACATTTAGAAAGGACATGGTGAATATTAGTATGATAACCTCTGTATCTGTAAAGATAAAAATGTATTTATTTCCATCACCATCATTATGCCTAATTTTTGTAAGGTAGGACATGTTATTGAAGTTAATATGTATCCTCAGTCTGTCTATCTGTCTGTCTATCTGTCTTTCTGTCTCTATCTATCTATCTATCTATCTATCTATCTATCTATCTATGTAAATATATAAATATATTCCACTGGCTTTAAATGTTCACTGTAAGTCAAATTATGTGTTACATTATATAATCCATATGTTAGACTAGAAGAAAATCTGAATACATAGAAAGAATTTAGTAAGTTAATTCATTTTTATGTCTTCTCAGTTTTGGCAAGAGAACAGACCTGACTATGTCAATATCCAGCTGTACCTAAGTCAAACAGATGGGATCCAGGTATGTATTGGCTGTTACTGTTAATTAGACAAGCCTCATGATGATAGATGAGTTAATGTGGGAGCTGTGCTAAAAGAAAAGTCTTGCAGGTGGTTTGAGCAGGAGTTTCCTCAATGAAAGCCTCCTTGGGAATCCATCTAGAAATGTCATATCTTGTCCTTGAAGTCAACCTTATTTTGCCTTTAAATTGACCTCCTCAGACCATGCTGGAGTAGACTGTTAGGAAATCTCCCAACTCTTCAGTATTGCTTCAAGCTTATTATCTCTGGGGCTTTGGCTATAAATCCACAATTTTGTGATTAGAGAGTGAAGATGAGTCATGTCATTGTATTAATTATACAATTAGTATTAATTGCAATAGTCATCATGTCTTATTTACTGTGGCTAGACACTGTTACAAATTCCACATATATTTTCTTATGTAATTACAACAAATTTGAGCAATTTATGCAACTATCCCCATTTTGTTGATGAAGAAACTAGAGATAATATGAAAGAGTTGTGAAAAGTGGTAGAACTAGGTGTGGATGCTTTCTTAAATTTTGTCATAGTATTGTCCATCATACATGTTCACAATGTTTTTAGTAGAACTATGAATGCTTGTTAGTTATCTGCAGACAAGTCAGGTTTCTATCTTACTTGCAATGCGAAAAGCTATTTTATTTTACCACACTTGTGAAATAAATCTTTTGAGGAATCTCCACTGACTTCCATAATGATTGCACCAGTCTACGCACCCACCAACAGTGGAGAGAAGTTCCTTTGGCCCCACAACCCCTCCAGCATTTAATACTAGTTGGTTTCTTTGTGATGATCATTCCTTCTGCCGTGAGATGGCATCTTGGTGTTGTTTTAATTTGCATTTCTTGAATGAACAATGATGTTGAATATTTTTTCCTATATTTAATTGCCATTTGTATCGTCATCTCTGATACCCAGTTTTGGATTGGGTCTTTGAATTATGGGGGCCTGCTTTTTAAAATTCTTCATAGATTCTAGATAGAAGTCTTTTGTCTGAGGGACAATGAGCTATAATTTTTTCCCAATCTGTTAGTTTTCCTTTTACTTGTTCATGCTATTTCTTGACATACAGAAACTTTTCAAAAAGATGAGACTTCAATTGTTGATTCTTTGAAATATTTCCCATGCAGTTTGATTTTTTTTAATAAATTGTCTATTTCTCCCTATGTGTTTTAAGATTTCTACCTATATTTTCCTACAGATTTAGTGTATCTGTTTAATGTTTAAATCTTTGATCCATTTTGACTGTAATTTAGTTCATAGTGATATACAGGAGTCTATTTTAAGCCTTTGGCATGTGGAAAGAAATATTTCCAGCACCATTTATTAAAAAGGCTGTCTTTGTACCAGTTAACACATTTGGCACCATTGTCATTAGAGGTCTCATTCAACCCTCCTAGGTATTTTTCGTAAGAACTGAAAACATGTTATCATAATGATATATGTACAGCCATGTTTATAGACCACCGTTTGTCATAGCCAAATCTTGGAAACAACCCAAATGCCCATCAGCTGAGGAATGAATAAAAAAGTGGTATTTTTACATAATATAGTACTAGCCAGCTATAAAGTTGAAGCATTTATAGGTAAATGGATGCAACTGGAGACCATACTCGTAAGTGAAATAAGTAGACCTCTGTGTGTAAATATTGTATTGTCTCCCTAGTGTGAGAACCTGAAAGAGTAAGTAAAATGTGAAAGACACAATAGATATTGTTAAAGGGAAAGAAACTGCTTAATAGGAAAGAAGAAAGAAAGAAGGAAGGAAGTGTATACAAACACACACACATGCGCACACACATACACACAAAAGGTAGCTAAAATAATTGCACTACTAGTGTCTGTTGGTTTATTGAAAGGTGCATATAGTGCACCTTTAATTATTATTATTATTATTATTTTTTTTTTTTTGGTGGAACTGGGGATTGAACTCAGGCCCTTGTGCTTGCCAGGGGAGGAAGCACTTTGTTCCACTGAGCCACCTCCCTGGCCCTAATGCTTAATTTTTTGACCAATTTTGTATGCTTATATCTGGTAATCAGAACAACTACTTTGAAGACAACAGTATGCAGTATAACAACCATTGTTGAGTTCCTGTCATATTGTTTTCAGAAATTCTGTTTTGTTTCTAATTCTTGAAATTTTTATTTACTTTTAAAAAGCAATGAAATAAATCAGTACCATTTTTTGCTAATACTATCATTGTAATTAATTTTACAGAGTAAAATCATATTTGTTTCTCAGTTTATCAGCCTGTAACTCACTTTTTCCATTCCCCATATATCATTTTGATTTTTATGGTGGATTCAGATCTAATATTCTATTAATTGCAAACCCTGGGCCATTAACAGTCATTTGTTGATCAAGTCAAACAGATTTGGGGCTCTGCTGTCTCAGCCTATCTTCTTTAGGATTGCATCTCCAAGTTTTTGATGACAATTTATGGCAATTTACTCATATATAATAAGTCAAATATGACAATCTGTGGGGAAAAATACTTCAGTAACATTTATGTGCTGAGCTTTGTGAGGATGACCAAGCCAGTGAATAGCATTCCCATGCATCACACAGTTTTGTTTTTATTGAAGCAGCTAACTAAAGCCTATGAAAATCAGCCAATTCTAAAAAGTAGCATTCAAAGAGATTATGGATTTTAAAGTAAAAGAAGGAATTGATTCTTCAGAATCATGTTACTTAGTAAGTTTCCACTTGGTGTGTCCTTTCAATCAGCAATTTGATAGGAAGACTTAGCACCCACAGAACTGATATGAAAGACATAAGTTATGTATCTAAAATCTGAGCCATACAAAGCATTGCATTTCCATTTTGGCAGAGGATAATTGGAGAAAAATATCATGCATTAAATTCAAGACTCCTTATTGGACGTCCTCGGTGGAGACTTCTGTTTGGCGAAATAGCAAAATGTAACAGAGGGTAAGTGCTATAGCTGAAAGATATTTGACGTGGGTAAGGATCAAACTAAAATATTACAAAACCATGACACACAGTGCTTAAATATGCTGTTTAAGTAGACATATTGTATAAGTAAAATAAACTTATAAATTCACTTAAATAATCTCAATCAAGGAGAAAGGTAGATATGATTATATACATATATTATCATATAATTAAAACTGGCCTTAGAAATACTCATTTTTATTAATGAAACTTTTATTTTTCCTTTATTCTTTTTATAAGCATTTTGTACAGGGCCTACAGGGTCTCACTACACAAAAGGAAATCGTAGTGATCCTCCTCCCGCTTTTAGCTTCCCAAGCACAGGGATTATGGGCCCGTATCACCACACCCAAGCTCAATCACAGGGGCAGGGCTATCATGGTTTTTGTTGCCTGGGATCGGACCCTGGTGCCTGCAACTGCTTAAGCAGCCACTTTAGTCTGCTGAGCTATCTGGCTGGCCCAAATGTGACTGTTAAATTTAGATAGACTCTTAGAAATAAGTATTTATTTCCACAGCATATATTAGGAAATTACAGAAAAGTTTTTTAAAAACTCCTATTTGCAAAAAAGCAACCTTACCAATCCATATAACAGTGTATACATTTAAAAAATCAATATTCATGCTTTATTACCACAATGTATTAAGAAAAACTTTTTCATTATAATATAGACTCACTATAACAGGAATATTTCCAAACATAGTTTTTCCTCTTGGAAACTTTATCAAACATCTTAGCTTTATGGGGAAGCTGGTGAGATAGATAGCTAAGCAGCTAAAATGCCTGCTTAGGAAAGCTTAGATAGATACAGAGGACTGTGGTTTGATCCCTGGCCCCACATGTTGACCCTTCCGTGCCCTCATGGTGGGCTGAGCTGGCCAATATAGAAGGGCCAGGGAAATAGCTCAGTGGTGTAAGAGCTGCCTAGCAAGCGCAAGGTCCCAGGGTACCACCAAAAAAAAAAAAAAAAAAAACCCCTAAAACAAACAAAAAGAGGTTTTTTTGAGAAAAGAATCTTAGTTTTATGAACTACATATTTTTGATGTGAACACATTACTGTTTAAACCAAAGCATTTATTTTATGACACACACTGGCCAACCCATTCATCTCCAAGAAAATTATCATAGTTCAGAACAGTTATACAAAAGAATCATAAATAGATTTTATAAATATATGCCCATCACTTCTTAAGTTTAAAAGCAAATAGATTCATCGTAAGTTTAAATGGTTGGCAAAGATTTCTAACATATTGCCAATGTTAATGTTTTACTATCAAAGTAATTCCTTTATCAGAGTGCCTGGAATATTGTGTCATAGCCACTTGTTGTCAACATCATTTATTGTGAAGATGTACAAACAAATTCTTCAGCCCTTGGCAATTGCAGATCATAGTTTTTCTTTTGAACTTATATTTCTTTCTATTAACGTAGAGAATTCTATGCATTCTTAATTTCCAGAAAACATCTGTCGAATCTGTAGGAATTTGCTTAGTATACCACATAGAATAAAAATTTAAATTAAATGAAATATTACTGGCTTCCATGTATTTTCTCATTTGAACTATTATATTTTTATGGCTAAATTTGACATCCGGGGACATGAGTGTAGATACGTGATTTCATCTGTGAACGTGAGCCCCTGGGATTATATTTCTTCTGATTTGACTTACTATTATAATTAGTATGTAGTCATTTGATGACGTAAATATATTCTGAGAAGTATATAATTAGGCAATATCGTTGTGTAAATGCTGTAGACCAAACTTAACCAGAGCCAATGATACAACCTGCTATGCTGTATGGTGCATTATACATAAAGTATCTACATGCATGTGTGTATCTAATTATACAGAAGTATAGACTAGCTTATTGTTTGTAGAACTACAATAAACAACACTAGATTAAATCTACATCGAGAAACAAGGATGCAGTTAAGTTTCACAGTACATGAGAGACATGAAGATGCTGCGGGTATAATTCAGCACACTGTTACAGTAAACTTTTTTTTCACAAATAGGAGATCATTTTAAAATAACAATAAAAAGCCTATTTTCAACAAATACTTAATCTTCCAACATAGTTAACATCCTTACTACACACTGTGTCTGAAGCAAAATTGTGTGTGCTAGCCTTCTATGCAACTGGCAACGAATACGCCAATGTAATCACATGGGACAGACGTCGTACGTGTGGTCGCTTCCCCAGTGAAATGCCAATATGCGGCATGTGGATGTAGGTGAGGAATTCACAATTTTGTCAAACAGTAAAGGATGTGTGGTTGTAAGAACACATGCTAGCATATTAGATGGAGAGTTCTGAAGAATCTAAATACTTAGGTTCAAAAACAATTTCCTCCTTCTCGAGGGATCACTGTCCCAAGATGGCCCTGCCCACCTCCACCATCTGAGATTTGTTTTTAAGTTCTGAAGTCCAAGATGCAAAATTCAAAGAGAATTAAAGTTACATATACTTTAGAGTGCAGCTATGTTTGAAACCACTTCCACAGCATTCTTTTCTCATGATGGACTTTGGAAGAGAAGTAGTGTTTAAGAAGTGGAGATGTTTTGTAACATTCAGGGACCAGCGAAGGTGAACTGTCGAGAGCAAATTCTGTCAACCTAGTTTTGATTAGACTCTTTTCTCATCTTTGCCCAGTGTCATCTATTCAATTTTGAAACCAAAGCCTCAGAGAGCAGAGAATCATTTACAGGAAATTAGATTAGCATTATTGTTTCTTTCTTTCTTTTCTTTTTTTGATCAGTTTGTAGGAATTCTCAGTTGTCACACTGATTGTGTTTTAGAATGACTTTGCATTCTTATTCAGTATCTTGCTTTTTCTGGTTAAGAAGAACAAATGTGCACCATTTATTGTTGAAATTTTGCATGGTTCTTTACTTTGTGTGCTTGTTGTAGGTGAGAACTTGAAATCTATTATTTTTGAAGGATTTTTCTATAAAATAATTAGGAAAGAGTGGGTCAGCATCTTAAGGGTCCATTAATTAGACAAGTGAAAATTTGTGTAATATTTTGTTTAACTTCATGCACATAAATTGCTGAAAGGTGATATAGAGATAAACACGAAGATGAAAACCATGTAGATTCAGCTTTTTTGAATACTGTATGCTAGGCATCAATTCTTAGTTTCCAGAAAACACCTATCAAATCTGTAGGCATTTGCTTAGTATACCACATGGAATAAAAATGTAAATTAAATTAAATATTACTAGCTCCAAAAAATTGGTATTATTACATATTGTTTGAGAAACTTGTATATATGTAAATATGTATTTCTATATGTAAATATTTGTATGTTACAAAGGTGTATGTGTATGGGTACATATATTTGATAATATATAAGCCTTGTACATTTTAACAAAAAAAATCAAATGCATCTACAATTTACAGTTTTTTGACTTAAGTGATACATTCATATATCGATCATGGATCATTTCCATATAGTTTTAGCTCACAATAGTCTATAATATGAATAATCTGGCCATTACTACCCTAATTACAGGTATTTAAGTTACTTTTTTATTTTGCAGAACCGGGGATTGAACTCAGGCCTTTGCGCTTACCAGGGAAGTGCTTATTCCACTGAGCCATCTCCCCAGCCCTTAATTTTTCAAAAATATGTTTTGTAATTTTGTAAACCAATTAGTATTTAATAAGATGCCAGAAAAATTATTTATATCTAACCCAAATTTAGTTTTCTATTGTTTCAGTTTTCTATATGTAAGTATAATATGCATCATGTTTTAAGTGGTTGGATATATACATTATGCAAAGGTAGAAAGGATTAATTTTGGTAAAATGCTTGAGATTATTTTATTTTCATGCCTCACAGTGTTTTCAAATTAATTAGGTCAAAAAATTTGGGTTCAGCCTTTACTTTTGCTCCTGTGCTTGGGATAAATTATTCAAACCTTAGAAGTTCCTATTGTATTAAATTTCAAATTGCAAATCTATATGGAAGAACATGTATTGACAAAATAGGAAGTTATGTGCAAATATTTTGTACATTTATAAAACTAATTTCCACCATTTATTTTCAATAGCATTGCTTATTATTTTAATCTCTTACCACCAATCTCATTGAAATTTTGTAGATAAATTTCTAGGTAATGATTGAACTGTAGCTATCTAGCTCAAAGATGGTGCAAATGGATTGTAAAGATTAGATATTAAAGAAGTTGTAGGATTTAATTATGTTAGTGACATTTAGGACCTCATCAATCACAGAAAAAACAATTGAAACGAAAAATGTAAGAAACTTGGGTCTGGCGAGAGCTCAGTGGAATAAGTGCTTGCTTAGGCAAGGAGAAGGAAAGAAAAAAGAAAGAAGGAAAGAAAGAGAGGGAGGGAGGGAGGGAGGGAGGGAAAGAGGGTAGGGGAAGGGAGGACAAGCAGGGAGGAAGGAAGGAAGGAAGGAAGAAAATGTAAAAATCTCATGACAAATATTTTCAAAAGAATGACTTAAGTATGTAATATGTAAAAGAAGATTTTAGAAAATACAAAAAAATCTAAAAAATAAATTTAAAAAACAATAATTGCCCTGTCAAAGAAACTGTGGATACTTTATTGCTGTCATGTAGAGGAACAGAATATATACAAAGAAACAAAGAAAATTACTCTTTTTTTTTTCTTTATGAGCAGAATGTATTTATTGAGGGAAAGAAAGCTCTTGTCTGAGAGAGGGGCAAGAGGGGGGCCCAAGGGGCTGGAGAGATGGCTCAATGGAGTAAGTGCTTCCCTGGCAAGCGCAAGGACCTGAGTTCAATCCCCAGTTCCAAAAAAAAAAAAAAAAAAAAAATTAGAGGGGGAGGGGCCTAAACGGGTTATCTCTGTTTTGTTTTTTTTTTCATTTTAATGAAAACAACAAAATGGTTTTAACCTAAGTTAAAACTCCTTTTAAATATAAAATCGTTCATTTTCATACTTATTTTATTCCTTTTCCTAACTTTGAATTAAATTAACACTTTAATTTGTTTCTTAAGGGTGGAGCATAGATCGTTGGCTTCATCTTTCTCATTTTTATAAAGTAGTTACTACTATGAGTTACCTTCTGAGCACAGCTTTTACTGCACACACAGGCTGGAAATTAAAGATCAAGGTGCTAAGGACCTGTGTCCTCTGAGGACTCTATCTTTATCTTAAAGATGGCTGCCCTCCTGCCACCTCTTCTTTGACCTTTGCTCTGTGCCTGTGCAGCCCTGATAGTTCTGCAGCCATGTTCATGTGGTCTCTTACACACCAGCAGACCAGTCTTTAGTCAGAGTAGAGGCCCCGAAGGAACGAGCAGAGACTTTATTCCACGGGTCCCTCTTCGGGTATCCTGGTTGTGTGCTGCCCATTGCCCAGTGTCTGAAAATACTTGTTTCATGTATTTCATTTCTCCAGTAGTTTTTGTTTGTTGTTTAGTTTTTCTTTTACCATTCTAAAGATGAAACAGAGGCCCTTGCACATCCTAAGCAAATGGTCTATCACTGAATACCACCACAAGCCCTTATGCAGAAAACAAATGTAATCTGATTCCTGACATGGCTCTGAGAGTAAAAGTTTACTATTTTGTTTTTGTTTTTTTTAAGGTAAAAGCATTTTTTCAGTATTTAGTACAAATTTGTTCATATGTATTTAAATAGGTTCATCGTCTTTTTTTCTGCAGCACCAATTATTCCAAGACAATGAATACATATTGGTGTTTTCTGCTGTGGACCAAATTCAATTTCCGAGACTCTTCATTTTTGTATTTGTGTAACAAAATGTTAATCATTTTGATGTCATCGGAAGAAACCAATGCAAATCGATAAACTCTGATGGGAGACCAATTTGCAGTGCTATTAGTTTTTGAGACATACTTAGTCTATTTGTTAGGGATATTTATTATTTGACTACTAAAATTTTATGTTAAAGAATAATAAAATCGGCTTGGCATTTGTTATAATCATTACGGTATACATGCAAGGAGGAAAATGTTTCTAGATTAATGCATTGTGCTTCCTTATGAATGTAATCATCATTTAAAATTATCCATCCAAATTGTGATGTATTTTCTGTCTCAGCCCGTATTTATTATTGCTCATGTAATTCTTTCAGGAAAGTTAGGAAAAATGTTTAAATGTTCAAGGAAAAGAAATTGATGTGGTCCTATGTGTTTACCAATTAACCTCTCTCACTTGTTTCTCTTTATATGGTTTCTAGCCTCATCAGTAACATATGATGAAAAAAAGTAAAGCACATTCCTCAGATTCTGTCCAACAGTGAGCAAATTTGTACTTGGAGTCATATTTAAAATTATTTTCTGAATTATAATATGAAAGGCATAGTGTAAATGAAGTATTTTTCTGGTGACTATTTACACTTGAAATAATTGGCAAAGTATTCAAAGTAATAAAAATTAACTTGATTAAGTCCTTAAATTCATACATGCAAAGCATTCTTTTTGTTATGTCCTGCCTAATTTTCCACTTCTGTTGCCCTTTCTAGGAAAACAGTTGGTGTTTTCTGCTGTGGACCAAATTCAATCTCCAAGACTCTTCATAAACTGAGTAACCAGAACAACTCATATGGGACAAAATTTGAATACAATAAAGAATCTTTCAGCTGAAAACCTCTGAGTTGAACCAAGACCTTAAACAAAGAATGAGTACAGTTTCTAAGATCTGGGGCTCAGCTGAATCAAAGAGTTGTTTTGTGCCAAAGAATAGAAAGGTTTTCTTATTTATGATTATTTAAAATGAAAATGCAGAGAATGTGGTAAGATGACAAGTCACATTACATGTTTAATCTAGAAACCAAAGAGGCCCTGAAGAGTATTTGATGATCAAATTAAAAGACTATGATTAGATACACACTATTAATTTTTATTGCAGATTCAACACTCTCTGGCAAGGAGCTGCACTAGCCTAGTCTGAAAGTAGTGTCTGTGGTTCTCTTGAAATTGTTCTTCACTGAACAAATACAAAGTTGAACAAAATTAAAACTTGGTTGAATCTCAGACTACATTTTCATCATTGTATATAAGCATAGCAGCTTTAATTTTGGATCGTTCCAAGCAGACACGTTCAGTGTGTGATAATGCAGCACACAACTGTGTATCGATACGGGTACTTTGTGTTGTTACCTAATCTTCCTCACTACTGATGCTAATACCTCTACTTGAGATCTGTACACTATATGCTGATTGAATCTTTAGTAGATACAGATGTATCTGTGTTTAGTTTCTTTCCTCTGTTTAGGGAACTCTTCCCTCCTTTAGTATGGCTTAAACACAGTTATTTAATAAGTCTTTTTCATCCTAGTTTATATAACCTATTATAGTAATGAAAATATTACTATAAATTATAAAGTTATATATATATATATCATCTATAGATAAGTAATGGTGTGTATATATATGTTAATGACTTATTTCCTTTTTTTTTTTTACCATATTTCTTCATTTTTTCACATTTTCTGTCAAGGTGTAATTTGTCTTAGTTTTGAAGCACTTGAAGTGTTTCTTATAATTTGCACTTTTAGACCGAAGAGTGACATATCTGATGCCTGGCACTGAAATGTAAGCTCTCTCTGCTCGGCCACACATGGATTTATAGTGGAGATACTGAAAGCACAGTCACATTCCTGAACAGACACCTGCTATTTTATTTTCAGTAGCAGCAGAAATACTTTCATGATTTTTCAAATCAATCTTAAAACAAGTAATATTTTTGTAGTACTATTCGGATATCTTGTAATATTTGACTTGCTGTTACCATCAGGGCTATGCTTTGTGATTCTGTGAGGTTACAGCCCTTGACCATTGTATTCTTTGCCCAGAGGGAGAAAAAAAATTCACTTTTCTACTTTAAAAATTAAGACATTTATTTCTGTTTATTGAATTACTATTGAATATAACATACTGTTGAAATCAGCAGTGTGTTTTGCCTTACCTTTGTTACAATTTTGTGTACGATGTAACCTGACAAACATTACTGCCATTCTGTGACTCACCAAGAGCAATCCAGAGTGTTAAACCACCCAGCTCTGAGGGACCATGCCGTATTTGCTTGTCAATATTCTTTCTTTTCCTTGGAATTCTTTCTTCTCCCCTCTGTGGAGAGTTAGAAAAAAAAAAAAAAAAGGGAAATGTGCAATGCTCCTGCAGATTTAGCTCTGAAGACATTTAATAACCAGTGCATCTTGGTTGTACAAGATTAAAAAAGAATTTTGGAAAGCATAGCAGAAATAACTAGAGAAAAGAAAGTTAAATTATGCTAGCTTGATGTGCAATACTGACATTTTATTGGTAAGTTATTTATGTAATCGTATTAAAATATCTACGCTCAATCAGACAAGTTTTTCGAAAGACAGCTGGTATTTTAGAGCAGGTCTGCTATGCTAGATGAATGTCCTTTCCAATTCTAAACTCCAGGAGATGTGCAAGTGTTAAATGTTAAACTTAGTTAATTTTTGTTACTATGGGTGGGAATGAAATTAAACCTTCATCACACATGTATTAGAGAACTTTGCATTGTTCTAAGGGATTTCATGGGGACAGTTCTTGTCTTAAAAGTCTTAAGTGACTGATTTTGGTAGCAATAAACATTAAAATTTAAATGGTGTCTGTACATTTCTTAGGAGCTCATGTTACCTTTGCAACAAATGAAATAGCCACATCTGTTCACAAGACAATGAAGGCCTAAGAAATGCAATCTGTTTGTCAGGAATTAGCATTCAAATGAACACGGGTGAGAATTTTAGGTATTTGGGCCCTGGTGCTGTCGATACCATGGACTATCACTTGTGTGACTCCAAGCAAATGTCTCCTAATGCCGAGGTTACCATTTTTTGGATAGTGTATGTCTTTAAGAACTGTCAGCTTGCATAGGATGAAACCATATTCCATGTAGAAGTTGTGGGGGTCACAGACAGTCATTAGAACCTCGAGGGGAAATGATTGTCACTCTCATCATTGTGACCCACTCATTTCTTTTGTAAGAAGCTATCAGATTTTTGTACTATTATACTAATAAATTCACTTTGTGGACAAAGGATTCTCTTTGTTCCTAAACAAAGATTTCAGTGTCTTTTACTAGTTTTGATCTTCTTGGTTCTCCCTATTTATGCAAGAGAAGACTATGATTTTACATACAAATAATACTAAAAGACCTTATATCATCACACATATGTAGGTGGATAACACGTAGTGTATAGTTACACATATTTGGAACTGTTTATTTTCTAAAAATAATCTCACATAAGAAAGAAATGCTTGGTGATTCTTCATTTAGTGACTTGAAACTGTCAGCTGGGTGACTATTACTATAGACATTTAGGGATAAATGCAAGGTATACTAGGCATAGAAAGATGTACTTTAATTTACATAGCCATGCTATTGATAACTTGCCAAATTAATCTTTAATTTGAGTACTTACAGAAGGTGATAGATTTAAATTATACTCTTCAAGAGTTTTGATACAGAATGAAGACTCATCTATAGAAATGCAGAGTTTGAAGGAGAGATGTTTATAACAAAAGGTTTTTTTTAATTTCTTTTTTTCTTTCAGGATGATTATAATGGCTGTCTAGGGATTTTTCTAGACAAACTAATGGAACAAATTTTGAAGTGGACTTACAACTTTCTTTTTCTTATGTAGGCTAGAGAGTTTCCACATTCATTTATA
This sequence comes from Ctenomys sociabilis, assembly GCA_004027165.1. Lineage (NCBI taxonomy): Eukaryota > Metazoa > Chordata > Mammalia > Rodentia > Ctenomyidae > Ctenomys > Ctenomys sociabilis. The sequence goes on along the minus strand of PVKA01001103.1, from coordinate 140,558 downwards.
TTATAGAAGTACAAAATGCTGAGATTAGGAGAATTCTTATTTTGCAGTGGAGGAAACTGAAGTCCAGAGAGATTAAGGAACTTGTTTTAAGATGTCGACTGCGTTTATAGCACAGCTGAGCCTAGCACTCACCTGTTTTCGTCTGTGCTACTATTTTTGCTTTGCCTTGAATTACACTTTTTAAAAATTATTTAGTCGTGTTAGATTGAAGCTCTATAAGATCTCTCTTTTGGGGCCACCAAGATAGCTAAACTGCCTGCTTACACAAGCTTAGGCGAGTGCAAGGACAGAAGTTCAATACCCAGCACCACATGCCGCACCACCCTTGTCCCAGGGCAGGTTGAGTTGGCCACAATAAATAAATAAACCAATAAATAAGTAAAATTAAAAAATAAAATAAATTCCCTCTTCAGTTTTGGAAGGAAAAATAAGATAATTTCAGTTATAGATGCAGAAAATGGCATTCTTCCTAATCTGATTCTAAAATTTTTGGTCTTATATTTTGCTTTTTAGAGACTGTTTTCAGCTATCAGTTTAAATTTGGTAATTTTGCTAATGATACTAGATTCTCCAGAGCTTTGTACTGAAAAAATGACATAGTAGTAAAGTTTCTAGGAAATGCTAACCCTATAGTTTCAACTTAGGTTTGTAGATAAAATTTACAACTTCGCCAGCTTTTCAACTACCAACTAAAAAGTTTGTATTAATAAACAATTATTTCTATTTGTTTACATAACTATTTCTTGCTTCTTGTCCAAGAAAAAGGAGCCTTTTGAAAACTAGTGAGACAGGAAATAATTAAATCAAGTGAAATGAGATTGTTTCCACCCATGAAAGAGCAGTAAGAACTTACTGTTTCCCACTGCCTGAATGTACCAGTTGTGGCCCCAACTGCTTTATTTTATTCCACACTATATATATGGGCCAGAATTGCAAAAGGATGGCTGAAGTGTCCAAAGCAAAGAAGCAGATATTTTCCAGTATATGGGAAAATCCATTAAAATAGATGAGGAAAAGAGTCACATGTATCTTTTAAACTTAGCGTAAGTTAATAATATTTCTTCAGTGTAGGTAGAAGTACTTTACAGATAGGGTAATAGGCAACATATTTAAGAACCAGTAAGTGTTATAAAGTTTTCAAGGAAGCAAAGTAATAAAGAAAAAAATTATTTAGCATAAGGATATACTTATACTTTTTTGTATTTACTATATCATGTTTATTGTTGGCTAATTAATTAATCATACCCTGTTTTAGTTTTAATTATTGATGATGTAAAATATTCCTCCCGTATGTACTTGAACTTAAAAGATCAATTACATGGTATGAAATTACATATAACCCCTGACTGAGCAATTCCACTTGGTTTTATTTTTGGTGTTGCTTTTAATGTCCTCCAAGAGGCTCAAATGAAGTGAAGTTGGTACTTAGATTTCAGAAATAAAGGTAGGTGGTGCTTTGTTTCCTTTTAGGAAGGCTTTCCCATTTTACTAAATTCAATAGCTTTGCTTTTGGTCAGAATCATCCAGTTTCTTTAAGAGACAGAGCTTTGACCTAGAGCGGGCCTGACAAGCACTGCTGAATACTTGGATGCGCATAGCGGTGAAGAAGAGGGCATCTGCTTCACCGCTGTTGTATGTGCTGCTCATTAAAATGTTGTCTTTGCAAGGTGAAACTTCGCAGCTGTTCTCCCACCCAGGGAATGAAAGCTTTTCAATAAAAAGCTGAGACACATGCTCTCTTTGGTATCATAATGATGCGTCTGCTCACCTGTGGCAGCACTTTCATGTCAGCCTTGCTATCAGTTTGGTGTGATTATGTAATCTATGTGAATGGCGAGAAACCAGTGCCATGTTCAAAATAGGGGCTTTCCTGATGTGCTGAAAAGCACACTGCAGCCATCATACTGGCTAAAGAGAAAGCAGTGAAATTTTTCCTCTCCAAGTGTCTTACAGGAACGTGGGTGCTGCACATGTGTTGGGAGGCTACCTATGCTTCCCTCTTCACTCCTGGGTTGGGGGTGTCGCCCATTTGTCCCCCAGTCCCCAGGCTTTTCAGTTGGCTTGGTATCCCTAAGGACAGGGCTACACATGCCCCAGATGCTCTTATACCTTTACTTTAAACTGAGGGTGATCTGCTTCATGAAGCACATCACAAGAAATGGTCTTCACTGTGTTTTATTCTATAGTGTTTAGAAACTATTTTAGAACCAGCAATGAGGATACCAGAAATTACTTTACAAAGAAATAATCTCCTGCAGTTGAATATTAGACAGTGCTGTTAGCATTGTAGCTGCCCCGGGTGGCTTGTGGAGTGAGTAGACCCTAGACGATTGTCGAAGCATGTAGAGCCTTCATCCTTGAACTACACTGGAGCAGTGACTTTAAAACAGAAACAGGTCCTGCCTCTGGCTAATGTACAGGGACGCAGACTGGAAATGGGAAAGCTGTGGAGACAGATTTCCTGGGTTCCTTTCTTTAGTCCTATTTTAGCAGTAGAACAAAGTGCTGCTTTAAGAAAATAAAACATTTTTTTCCATTGTGCCTGAAGATCTACTGTTTAATTTGTTATCTGTGCAAATTGAGATGGACCCATGGGCCAATGAGCATCACTGTGTCTGTTGTGAGGTCTCCGTACCACAGCTGCCCATTCCTTTGGTGTACTTCCGTGCCTCCTGAATTCCTCCCAGCTAATTTTGTTTGGGCCCGGTTTTGCTGGAGATAGTTGTATGGATTTATGAATACCCAATTAGTAGTTGTTAAATGTGGTATAAATTACCCTGCTCATTTAAGACATCATGGACGAAAAGTACATGCTCGGGAGACATTTGGCTGAATTAAAACTAATTCACATATCTTAGAACTAGAAGGAATTATAGCTATTTCCTAGATAGAAATATTGCTTCTTTTACCGAAGATTCTTCACAGAAGATTCTTCACACCATATTTTATCAAAAGTTCTTGCTACTTTGTAGACTTTTGTGCTTAAATTGTGTTTGCCCCTCTTTATAGAGGAGTGTAAGAAAAATTGCTTGCATGGGAGTAAGTTCTATAATAATTTGTAGTAATGCTTCGAACCTTCCTGGCACTGGGTGGTGGCGGGCTGCCCCGGGGGGAGTGTCGTCCCTGCCATCGGGTGTGAAATGTGTAGCAATGCAGCGTGGCATTATATTGGATTCTTATCTAGTTAAATAGAAGTGTGAAGTGAGTGCTGGAGAGCAAGTGCTAAATCAGGTTCAATGCTTGTAAAAATGGAAACTGCAATTATTTTTATATGTGTTTCATTTCTATAAAGTCATCATACATTTGTAGAAAACCTTTATTTTTTTTAGACTTGGCAGTTAAAAGGTAAGCAGATGTAGTTCATCAGATATAACTGTATCTTCCATTCTAAATTAGTTATGCTGCTTTTCTAGTAATAAGAATTTTCAGTAAGATTTTGAGAACTGTGTAGTGTAGTTTTCATCCTAATCAAAGGCCAAATGATCGAACTACTCATGCCTCTAAAAGACAATAAAGAAGTAATGTTTAAGAAATGTTCCTCTGAGCCACATCAAGGATTGCCTTATTTTCAGGCTTATCCACACTTGTAATTATTCTTTCAGCAGTGTGTGTAATTGCGGTTGTAAGATTCTTTTCTCCAAATTTAGCATGCTGAGTTTCGGATTTGCACTTTAGTTTTTATTTGGTTTTGGTATTATTCTTCCATTAAAAATAATACTGAATATATGTGCATTTTAAAAATGTTAACATTGTATGGGTTTTTTTGCACACAAAATCATTAAAATACAGTATGTTTACTATGATATCTAGTGAATATTTCTATTTTTATAATACAGGATTTTAAATAAATCCTGGGGATATTGTATTTATACCCAGGTAAAAGCCTCTGCTCTTAGGTATTTTTTTCCAGCCTGTTACTACATCTCTGGTTTGAACTCTGAATGTTCAAAATGAAACATAGAAGAATAGCTCTCCCTGGGGTGGTGCCACCTCCCATAACCTCAGCGCTTGAAGATGCTGAAACAAGCACCTCACAGCTCAGGCCCAGCCTGGGCACTTTGGCAACTGAGCAAGATGCTGTCTCAGAAACACTTCTGGGTTGGGGATGTAGCTAAGTCGCAGGGCATTGGGTCCAGCTCTTAGTACTAAAGATAAAATACTGAATGATCTCTGCCTCTTGGGTTTGCCTGACATTCACATAGATGGGGTGTGGGCATTTGTCATAAGCTATGCGCTAGAAGCCAGTGTTGTGGTAGCATCTGAAAATGGGTTTCCCATGAGTAAAGTGCAGGTGAGAATTTTCTGTAAGAATTATTCAGTGTTTCTGTGCTGATTGTGAGTTTCAGTAGAGCTATAGTTTTATAGTGGTTTGCTTGAGTGAAAACTCTCTGGTTACCATTAGGTCCTGTGATTTGCCTAGAGCAATATACAGGATTGAAAAGCGTCCTCCATTAGCAGGGTGAAAAGATATTTTCAGAACAAAAGGCACTGTGCAATCTGATTTTCTAAATCTATGCTTTTCACATTAAGTTATTATTCATCATTTTCTGTAGTCTAAATGTCATTTATAAGTCAAATCAGAGTTTGCAGTGTTCTAATGAAGAACTTTTAGTAATGGTTACTTGGTCACAGGGTGTCAACGGGTTACTTCATTATGGGATGCTAAATTTTTCTCAATCAATTTCTACCCTGCTGCAGTGTTTCAAGTGATTCATTTCCAAAGAGTCTGCTTTCCCGCAGTGGTACTGTGACCCTTGTTTTCCACAAGGCTGTCAGACATTCTGTAATGAACATTTCAACAGGTCAAGTTCAGATGCATTTGTAAGGCAAGATTATCGGCTGGGTGACGGGATTCCACATGTTTATTGTTTGCTTTATGCTTTATGGGGTCACGAGGTGCACACTTAAACAGCGCTAGTGTTGTAAAATTGCTCAACAGCAGCAGCCAGGGAGGGAAGGACACAAAAGATAATTGGGGAAAAAATGGTTGCGAGCGTGTGGAGAAAATCAGGAAGGCTTAGAAACACACTTCAGTTCACAGGATGAAAATTTTCTCTTCACTAACTTTCCTTATTTACATTGCTCACCATCTTGTGAGGAATGTGTTTGCCAAAGCTCAAAAATATGAAAATACATCACAATAAAAATTTCTCATCAGACTTTTTATTAGAAAAGGAAACCTTTAAAGACATTTTAAGTAGTTTCTGTTGCAGAGGTCATGTCTGCAGCTTCCTGGCAATTGTCTAACCAACGCACTCCAAGACTGGCATATAGAACCAAAGGAATGTATGAAAAATGTTTTCTGACTTACTGTTAATTATAATGGATTTCAGAACTACCTTACATGAATTTTGACAAGGAAGTTTCTGAAATTGAATTTCAAGGTTTTTCTGACAAAGGCTTGGAGAAATTTTGATTAGTCAACAAATTCATATCTTAAGGTATTTAAATAGCTATTTGTGTGCCTGAGTTTCTTTTATGGTACTAGTAACGGGTTTATTTATCTTATTGTTTGCAATCCCTCATGGGATACTTGGCGTGGTGCAAGGCGGAATAATTGCCTTGTACTGGCCTTCCAAAACAAATTGAAGAAGTCTAGTGACCTGTCCCTAGTGTGTGGGCTTTCTCATTTTTATTATTTATTTAGTACATGGTCTTGCTGCTCAGCTACAAGTTGTAGTAATCTTCCATCTCAGCTTCTCCAGCACTGGGATTACAGGCATGTGCCACTAGCCCAGTTTCTGTGGCTTGCACTGCACTCTCAGAGTTCCAGGGATCAAACTTGGGGCTTTGAGTTTGCCAAGCAGGTGCTTAGATAGCTGAGTTATCTCCCCAGCCCCAGCATGTGGGCTTTCTTACTTTTTGAGGACAATTCTTCCTATGTTTATGTATGTATTGATCAATCAATCGATCAATCAATTTATCTAGCAGTGCTTAGGATTGTCTGTAACAGGAAAGGTTACACAAATTATGACCAAGCAGACAAATCCCTGGGAGGCCAAGCCATACCCCAAAGTTGTGCTGACTACATCTTCTTTTAACTGTTAATTCAAGTTTTTTCAGCACCTATTTTTCTGAAGCCAACTTTGATCTTCAGTCTTTACCCAGAGTCTCTGACATTTTTTCCTGTTCTTTGAATAATCTTAGCGTGGCTTTCATTTGTTCCCTATTAGGTCCAGAAATCTGTCATCCAGGGTTTTGACTTCTTTTGTGTCTCAGAGCTAAGGAAAGTCATCTATCCTCAGCACCTGGCCAGTTATAGCTTCACTGTGGCCAAGGACCACGATTTCGGTCACACACTGTGCTTCAGAGTCTGCAGTCTCTATAGCAGCACAATAGAGTTTATTTGCAGAAGAGATGAGATTCTAAGGTGTCTTGGTATCGTCTGTTATTGACACACCCTGGAAGGTAGGAGCAGGAGATCCCAAGTTCGAGCTCAGCCTGACTATTTAATGACCTAGTGATACCCTGTCTTAAAAAGAAATCTGGGTGTTGTTTACTGTGAGGGTCCAGGATTCAATTCTTAGTACCACAAATGCAAGGAGGGAGGAGGAAATTGGAGGGCAGGGGAGCTGAGAGGGAGGAGGAAAGGAAAGGTCAGGGCAGGGAAAAGCAGGGGAGGGCAAGGAAGGGTGGAGGAAAGGAAAGGGAGGGGAGGACAGAGAAGGGAAGGGAAGGGAAAGGAGGGAGAGAAGGTTGTTGGACTCTGGATCATTTGTGTTTTGAGTTGGCAGAAAAGTTGTCTGCATTTTGCTCATGTCCAGAGACTGCCTGAGACTGAGTTTAAGCATGGTGGACTGATCAGTCTGGCAAAAGATATTTCAAAGCAATCAAATATTGGGGTAGTGGCATGGTTATTACTGGAAGCTTTTAGCCAGATTTATTTTAAGAATGAAGAGCAAAGAGCCCAAAATGATTTAAAGTGCTATGAGTTTGGCCAGAAAGGAAGTGCCAGGAAGGCTGTAGACTGTGAAGACAGGTCTGAGAGGATCTCCCTTGCTGATAAAGAACAGGAAAGTAGAAAAGATGTTCTGAGAGCATCACAGCAGGTGGCAGGTTCTTGCCCTTTGCAGCCTCAGAATCACAGGGGTGAGGGACTTTGCTTTGAGGAGAAAGCCGCAAAGCCCCATGTTCCAGAATGGAGGCCGTGGCCACACCGTGTTCCAGAATGGTGCTGGCATAGAAAATTTGTTTGTTGGAATGAGGGTCAAAGTGCTCAGCAATCCAGGCACTCAACTCTTACAGCCAAGGGAGAAGAAACCCAGACTACTGCTCGAGCTGGCCACAGCCCTTGGCATCATCCACGTGGCTTTGGTTGTAGGTGCATGCAGAATGCAGGTGTTTTGAGGTTAAGACTGCTTCCACCCAGAGTTCAGAAGAAGACCTGGGAGACTAGGCAGTGTGCCCCTGAGAGGGCAGTGTGTGAAACTTCGAGTGAGAAGCCTATTCAGTGGAAACCTCAGAAGTTTGAAAAAGCCAGGAATGTGGATTGTCTAAGAAAAGCTGCAAAAAGGGAGCAATGCAGTCCTGAGAGAAAAGCTGTAGGAGCTACCAGCAGGAGTGCCATAGGGGTGGAGCCACGTAAGGCCTTTGGAGCTCACAACTCATCACAGATTGCTTTGGATGTCCCACATGAAACTGCAGGACTTAATGTTTGCCCTGCTGGATTTTGGATTTGCTTTGGCCCTAATGGTTTGTATCCTGCTGTGTGTACCTTTTGGAATGGCAATGTTTATCTTGTGCCTTTGAATGTTGCAAGTGTTTAAGTTTTCATTTGTACAGGGGCTCACAGCTAAGAGTTTGCCTTAGATTTTGGAGGCTTGGGACTTGGACTTTTCAGTGTCGCTGAAACTGTTAGGATTTTGGCAACTCTTAGAGATGGACTAAAACGTCTTTTGCATAAATGGATATGCATGAGTCTTTGGAGGGCGAGGGACAAATTGTCATGGTTCTAATGTTATACAGTGTTCACGGTGTAAAATGTTTAAACATGTGCATGTACCTGGAAATTGGCTTAAAAAAGTATGTCTAGTTGCCAAGTTGACAAGGGGTGGATTGTGTTATTTGATACATTGTGTCAACCTGGCTGAATCAGTGTAGGGGTCCAGCCCTGCAGGGCCCAGAAATTGAGGAAGGCTTCCTGTGACCCTGCCCAGTTTCTGGTTTCTCTGCCCGGATTCGATTCAGAAGTCTCCGTCTTCAGAGGAGCTTGACCTTCGCAGCTGCACCACTTTGGCTCTGTCTTGGCAGTCGGCATAGAAGGAAGAAAGAGGCTTGATGTACACCGCAGCTGCCACTCCTCTGCTCTTCATTGTTCTCTGCTGCCATGAACTGCTGTCATTTGCCTTGGGGCCAGTGGAATATGGACTGCACCCTGCAATAGCTGTGAGCTAAATAAACCTTTCCTTCCATTTGTCCCAGCAACGAGTAAAAAGGAGGGGAAGGGAATAAAAAGATGCTCCAAGAAAGTCACTCTTACTCTTCATGGTGGTTGTGTACCATCAGCTTAGTGCACAAAATGAATTACTGACCATCAAATTCTGTTTAGTTACTGTTTCCCCTGTCACACTTGCATCTGCTGGTGAATGTAAGACCTTTGATTTGTGTATTCCCATTTAAAGACACCTCCTTTTATAGTTATGGTGTAGATCTAAGGTGTTGCCCCACACTTCCTGTGTTGCAAGGTGGGGCTTTGGGAAGGTGCTTGGGCCATGGGGACGCTGCTGTCCTCAGTGGATTAATGCACTCAGCAGCGCATGCTGAGTATGCTGTTGGCAGGGGTGGGGCCCGACGTGGGGCCTGTGCACTGGGCTGGACGTGGGAGGCTCGTTCTTGTACCAGCTCTGGGCTGCTATCTGCATTTCTTGTCCATCCTAGGGTGAGCAGCTTTCGTCTGCCCACCCTTGTGCCGGGCCATCTCTGCCTTGGAGCCAGCCACAGGTTGAGCCTCTCTGAAAGCATGAGCCTCAGTTCAGCTCATCTCCACACTGTGGCTGTGAGGTAGAGATCAGGGGTTTCGTAGAGATCATGGGAAAGTAATAAGAGACAGATGGCAGCTTGCATTCATCACCGTTGAACTCATGGCCAGCGACACTAAACTCATTGCTGAACAAAACTTAGCTAAATGTGTTTATATTATTTATAAATATACTTATTATTTATATATTTCTTATGTATTTTTTTTTTCCTTAAGGTGAAAGAATAGTCTTCTTGTCCTTAGGAATAGTAAATACCACTTCACCACTCTTGGTGGTTCTAATGGAGTCCTCAACAAAAGCACAAGAAATGTTAAAAATTTGACATGAAATGCATGGCAAAAGGAACCCTCTTTATCATATACTACAACAAGAAGGCAGAGCAGGCCATGCTTGGCCTCCACTGTGGTTGTGGGCCTTGAGAAACTAAAATATTTGATTCCTCTGTACATATCACCATGAAAGTACTGTAAGAATTGATTTGGGGATGACAAAATAGCTTAGTGAGTAAATAGTTTATAAATGCAGATTCCATGTCCCGGACTCCTCCCTGCTGGGGTTGGATTTGATGATATCTTTTTTTCCTGGGCATGCTGATGTGGAAGAGAGATTCCCTGTCATTTCATGCTGTATTTCTCTCTTGTCTGTTTTTTCTTTTAAATTTATTTATTTAATACAGGTTCTCACTATGTAGCTCAGACCTGTAGTGATCCTCCTGTCTCAGCCTCCCCAGTGCTGGGGTTACAAGCCAGCACCACTACATCTAGTTTTGGTGCCGGCATCACAGCATGAGGTACCAGGGATCAAACCTGGATTCTTGTGCTTGCTAAGCAAGCACTTAGGCCACTGAGCTATCTCCCCAGCCCCTTACTTGTCAGTGTTGCATTGACTCAGATGTGTTTCCTGTGGGAGAAAGAGATGCTTTTCCATGTTGGTTGATCTGCTTTTCTTCCTATCCATTTCCTTTTTTACCCCCCCTCAAAAATAGAGATCATTACTGGAAAAAGTAGAAAATTGTGAAGGGGATAGGCTTATTAATAGGGCTAGTTTTATTTATTTATTTCAGGCTTCCTTCTGGGTAGATGTGGTGTGGCTTGTGAAGCAGGAGATCGAACCATAGTTCCCTGCGCCTGACTATTTGCTCAAGAGGCCCTTTAACCAACTGAGCTGACTGGCAAGCCCCAGGGTGGTTATTGTATACAAAATATTGTACATATCTATGTCCAGAAAAAATATTTCATGTGTCATGCTTAAAAAGATCTGCTTGGAAGATTGCCACACACTGCTGTTGGGAATTTGCTATTAAGTAGGATCGTGCTACACTCCTGGAGTGGCTCATTGTAACTGTACTTTTATGCAAACAGCAAGACTTACATTAGACATCTGCTTCTCTTTGGGAAGTCTGACACTGTTGTATGTGTTAGGCAGATGTCTATGCGATCAGTTGCCAGTGGGAACCGTGGACACCGATCTTTAATGAGTTTCTGCAGTAGACATTTCTCATACCTGTGTGTTTCCACTGAAGAGGATCTTTGAAGATTTATGTTTGATTGCCATTGGATTTCTTCCTAAAACTGTTTTCTATTTGCTGTTTTTGTTTGGTATCCTTTTAGTACAATATACCTGACCTGTGAGTACAACTCTATGGAGGATTGTATCTCATATATGAAAAATTTAAAAGGCTTCTATTATAATTACTATGGTAGAAATTGGGCTAAGCTAACAAAATAAGGTGGTAGACTATGGGTACTTCATTGTTTTTCTGCTTCATTACCTTTTTTATGAAAGTGTTTTTTAAAATACTATTCCAAAGTATTTATTTATTTATTTATTTATTTATTTTGGCAGAAAGGGGATTGAACTCAGGCCCTTGTGCTTGCCCAGGAAGTGCTTATTCCACTGAGCCATCTCCCCAGCCCCTCCAAAGTATTTATATTTCCATTCAATTTCATAATTGTCTGCTTGCCTGTCACTTCTACTAATTGTACATTTCTTCATTGTAATATATGATCCTAGGGTTTCCAGAAAACCCTAGCACTGGTTTATATAGCACTGATTTCCAGAAAAACATTTGATTCCAATAGGTTCTCAATAACTGCCTGCTAGATTGAATCAACTTCTCATTGTGATTTTAATTACTGAGACGTTGAACTAATAGGAACTATTGAGTACTGGTAGGAATACTTTCAATTCCCCAGAAAATCTTAAAACAGTTTTTCTTCAGAAAGAAAAAAAATGTTAAAAATAAATAAGAGTGATCAATTCATTATGTATGTGACAATGCATTGTTTTACATTCCTTTTTTAAAAATCTTTATTTATTTACATTTTTGGTACAGGGTCTCACTAAGCAGCTCGGGCTCACAGTGACCCTCCTGTCTCAGCCTCCCCAGGGCTGGGATTACAGGTGTAATCATCACGCCTGGTTTCCGTGGCCAGTGTTGTGCCAGGCCGGCCTGACATGTGATACTGGGGATTGAACCCGGGTCCTTGCACTTGCCAGGCAGGCACTTAGACCACAGAGCTATCTCCCCAACAAACATATTTCTTTTAATCACTTAGACATTATTTATTTGGTTAATTTAAAGAAAACAGGAGCAGATTTGAAAACAGTATATTTTGCTTCTTCCTCTCTTTCTTATGCCACGCCTTTAATTTTCCTCTTTTGAGGTTTCTCACAGCTGTCTTTTTTTTCCTTTCATGATTACCCTCCTAGTTTTGGATATCAGTCTAGCACCAGCAAGCTCATCCATTGGTCAGCACAGTGTAGGCTTAGAGAACATAACTGACTTTCCATGCATATTTGAAAACATCTGTACTTAGAACCACCAAATCTACAGCCCCTGGCCTTCTCTAGTTCTCCTAGCCTGTGCCTGTATTCAGGATGTTCTTAGCCTTCAGCTGCAGATGCACTTTAAGGAGGTTTCACAGCATCATGGGCCCATGTGAGGAGAAGGTTACTTTTCTAAAAAAAACAGTTCTTTTCAAATAAATTAATCTCAAAATTCTCAGGTACTCCTTTCTCTCCTGCCTTCAGATTTATTTGCCATGCAAGTAATGAGAAAGATCAGCTTAAATGCTATCTCCTCCTTGGACTTCGCTCCACACTACCATCAAGTGA
>PVKA01001103.1:87814-128363 GCA_004027165.1 Ctenomys sociabilis | reverse complement strand
CCACCGTATGTTTCAGTGTTCTTAAACCTTACTTTACGTTGGACTAAATCCATCATGTTGTGTAGCTCAAGGATGCAAATTTTCTAGTACATTTTTACACAGACTCTGAATATCTTCTTTGGAAACAAATAAAGTGTTCCAATTCCAGCACAGGAGTACTCCATAAATTTCTATAAAGACTTATTCTGAAAAAAGTTACTTTTACAAATAATTTCAATTTCCTCTTGTTTTAAAGGTGTATTTGTTTGCTGTAGGATCTCACTGTGCAGCTCAGACTCAGTGATCCTCCTGTTTTCAGCCTCCCCAGCGCTGAGGTTACAGGTGTGTATCACTCCTCCCGGACTCTGTGGATGGATCAGCTCACCTGGGGGGTAGGGTCGATGTGGCACGTAGTGCCAGGGACTGAACTGCAGCCCTGTGCTTGCCTAAGCAGGAGCTTTAGCCTGCGGGGCTACCACACTGGCCCCAATGTCCTCTATTATTAATGGTCCCTTTCCCATATTTTGTCACACTGGGGACTTAAAAGTACCCCTTTACTGTGTGCACGTTACAATGTTTTCTTATAGGCCTCATTCTTCTCTGTGGTACTGTTTACCCCAACATGGGCCCAGTGTCTTCCTCTAGTAGGTGCATTGCTAACTTAATGCAATGTGGACTTCTTCCTGGGTCATCAGCAACCTCTATTTTGTCTAAGTCCTTCATATGAGGCTACTTGTTAGTGTTTTCTAAGAATAAAGTATGTTTATTCAACTTTCAATTTTTTTCTGTTTCCTTACATCTGTTCTGTTGTCTGATATGTCATTTAGGGATGGGAAGATAGCTCAGCAGCATAAGCACTTGCCTGGCAAGCACAGGGTCCTGAGTTTGATCCCTGGTACTGCAGGCAATGTTGACCCCAGTAACTGGCGTGGTGGTACATGCCTGTAATCCCAGCACTAAGGGAGGCTGAGACAGGAGGATCACTATGAGTGCGTGTTGCATAGTGAGACCCTGTATATATATAAAAAATCATTTATTTTTTCAATTTAACATCTATCTCATTTTACTTGGGGCCAGGTATTGAGCAAGTCATGTCTCCAAAGGCATGCAAAGCTTGTCCAAAGAGTTTAAGTCTCATGGGAAAGAATACATAAAATTATACATACACAAATAGCTAAAAATGGTAAGTTGTAGCAAATGCTCATAAAAACAAGCAAAGAATATGAAGAGAGTTTATGAGGGAAGTATCAGAGTTAGATTAGGGTGGCTATTTTGAGAATATTTTAAGAGAGGATCCAAAAGGAATCTGGAAATTTGGGGCAGAGGTGGAGTGATATTAAAAAAGGTTATAAAATACAGAAAGAATGAAAGGCACTTTCAGTGAAAGAGAGACAGTGTGACAAGAGCATTCCTGAGAGGTCAACAGCATTGTAGAACTGGAGAGGGAGGTCAGGACTGAGAGAAGGGGTCCTTGTACAGGCCTAGAGTTTAACTGGAGAGCCAGATCACGCTTTGGAGGGCAGTAGGAGTGCTTTCAAATGTTCACTGCAGGGTGACGACTGTGGCGGAGAAGGCCCGAGGGGCTCTGCGTTCTGGAGCGGCGTTGCTGGGGCTAGTGGCTGCTGGTGTCTGGCCTGAGGAGAACAGCGAGCTTGTTCAGCATTTCCTGCCGGGATCCCAGCAACTATGAGCGCTGCCCGGGAGTCTCACCCGCATGGGGTGAAGCGTTCAGCTTCCCCAGACGATGCTGTAAATAACAATGGCGGAATGGATGAGGGTTGAGGCCTACTAGAGGTTGGGGTAGGCCGGGCTTAGGGGATGGAGGAGGAGGAAGCACCTGAGGAGGCAGGAGGGAAGAGGAACAAAAAAAAAAAAAAGAAATGACTGGGAAATATTTTTCAAATGTTCGCTGCAATTGCTGTGTGACCAAGAAAGCAAGTGAGGAAGCTAGAGTTCAGTCCCTGCACTGCACTCAACAACAGATGACCATGCCGGGCATGGTGGCGCATGCCTGTAATCCCAGTACTTGGGAGGCTGAGGCAGGAGGATTGTTGTGAGTTCGAGACCAGCCTGAGCTACAAAGTGGGCTTAAGGCCAGCCTGAACTGCATAGTGAGACCCTGTCTCAAAAAGACAAAAAAAAAAAAAAAAAAAAAAAAGACCATGGCTTTAGTAGATTCAAAATAGCTTTCTGTCCCACTGAGGACAGGTGACAGAGAGGTTGAGGCCTGCCAAAAGTACTATAAAGACAAAAGAAGTGTACCTCCAAGAGATCAGATAAGGAAGGTAAGAGACAATGTATCAGAACAAACTTCCAGAGCTGAGGAGATAGCTCGACAGTGCATCCACCTGGCAAGTGCAAGGACTGGAGTTCGATTCCCAGTACCACATGTGCCAGTCCTGGAACCTCAGGTGCATCGTGCAGCCCTGAAACCAGGCTTGATGGTACATGCCTATAATACCAGCGGTGTAATCTTAGGAGGCTGAGACAGGAGGATCACTACAAGTCTGAGTTTCTTGCACAAGAAATAACTTGGGTATCAGGATAGTGTATGAACTCTAGAAATTTGGAGGACGAATTGATCGTTAGAGCTAACAAGAGTTAAGTTTCAGTTGTATTAAATTTTAATTTCTATAGATTATTTAAATAAATTTTCAAACAAATAATTGGATGTGTCAGACAGGATCTTGGAAAAAATCTGGGAAGTGATATAAAAGGAGGGAAAAAGGAGGGACACTTCCAAAAATATTTAAAGAGAAAGCAGGTATAAAGATCAGAGCAACAGCAATGTTCACGCGTAGTAGACACTGTGTACTAGGTGCACTGTCCCTTCAGGTTGAGGCCCGCATTTTCCTGACTGTCAGGGGACTGCTAATTGATTGTTTCAGAACTGTGCTCACAGCACAGTCCTGTCCTGGAGTCGACACCTCTTCACGTGGGGAAACCCACGTACAGGGTGGAAAGCAGAGACCAAAGCTTTTTTCCGTGACGTAGATCAGTTCTGAGAGACCCTCCCAGCTTTGGCCAGCCTCGAGAACAATGCACTTCTGACGAACCCAAGCAAAGTCAGCTGGTGGGAGGGACAGTCCCAGGAAGCATAGGAGAGAAGCTCTGAAGTGGATTTTGCTGCTGGAAAAGCTTTCCTTTTCAGTGAAAATTGTCGCAAGTTCGGTTTAGAGATCTAATGTGCTAGAGTGGACACTTACTACAAACTTTGCCAAAGGTCACTGGAGTTGATGTCTAGCAGAATGAAATACACTTGTAACTATCTCATAATTTATGAGTTTCTGATATTCAGGGAAACACCAAGTGTTATTTAAGCATTTACTTATTGAAGAGTCAATGAAAAGCTGCAGGAATTGACTAAAAAGCAATCGTAAAAACTGAGAAACTTGAAATGTAAGTTAAAACCTGAAAGTCAGAGAGATTTCCTGGCAGAATATAAAGATTCTTACCTCCAACCAGAGGACATAAACATGTGTGAACAACCCAGGACTTAATACATGGGTAGTAATATTCTTCCACAATTTAAATTCTCAACATTCCTGGCACCTGAACTTTAGGGGTCTGGTTAGAAATAAGTGGGATATTGAATTCCAATAGTTACAATTGTACTGATGCATATGCAAGGTTCAAAAGTATGACTCACCTTCAATCTCAGTGTCTGGGAAAATAGCCTACTCATTTTCATTAAATGTCAGTCATTTCCTCTTGTTTAAAAATAATGCCAAATCTGCTTTTCAAAGTAACACCCAGTCTACAACTCATTTATCCTCAACTCTTTTCATAGACATCAGACAAATAGGGAAGTGGTAGGTTAGTTCAATCAGCTAGACTGGTGTGTCTTCCTGGAGATCTGGGAGAGTGTACAAGACTCTCAAGGCTGAGGGAGGTGAGAAAGACAGAGGATGTCGTGAAGTGGGATAAGGCACAGCTTATCAATTTAGGAGCATCTCATGTGATACAGAATTTAATATCATCCTGGAAAGGTTCTCAGGAGACTGTGTTAACCTGTTACCAGGGTCTTTCTTAAACAACTTGAGAAAATATTGGCAAGTCTAAACAAAGAGAAATGCTAGGACTTTTATGGCTCAGGATGGAGGGTCAAAGAAAGGGCAGACTGGATCTATGAGAGAGGTTGAAAAACTACCTACTGATTATGTCTCGTAGTGAGTCCTGGAGAATGCATTTACTAAAGTGATAAGGAATTGCTGATCAGAAGGCACCTGAATTGATGAGGAGCTCTGTGGTTTCTGTGATCAATACAATAGGAAATGCAGTTACAGAATCAAGATCACTGATGTCAGCGGGGATGACAGGATATTAACTTATGGACCTGCAGACTTCATACTTCTTTTGTCGACCTCTGATACTTGTGTAAGAGGATTATATATAATTACCATATTTATATGTGTCTATGTATGCATATATATGCATATCTATACTTATATTAATCCCGGCTACAGAGCTCTATCTATACATGTGGCTAAAGCCTCTATTAGACTGAATTTTTTCCATTTTTAAAAAATGTTAAACTGGATAGAAAAGTAATAGGTAAGACATTAGAAACAATACGCAATTTTTAAAAACCCAAGATGATAGGTATTCAGCAGCGGTTGTTATATGGCATTTTGTCATCAGTGTAGTTGCTCAGATCACAAAACTAAGCATGTAACCTTGGTCAGCGTAACAATTTTCAGCATTAACTTACTTCTACACCCTGCTTCCCTGCTCTATTAGAAGGCTCAGTCCCTCAAACACTGCCCAACAAACCTACTTCATCTAAACTTCTTTAATCTGTTTCTAAGGGAACTTCAATTTAAGAAACCTTCAACATGTGAACGTAGAAGTGTGGAACCTGTACGAAATGTTAAAATGATAAAGCTAGAGAAGAAGAGAAGCTCGAGTGCATTATTATCCCCAAACCATGAGAGAAGTGTTTAAGATGGATGTTAATTGGATGTTTCCAGTGATGTCCAAATATCTAATAGAATGGGTACATGAAATGTCATTTGATTTATCAAGAGTCCCCACTGGTGACCTAAGCAAGAAACATTCAGCTCAGATTGGAATTCTCTGAGTAAGTAGAAGTAAAGAAACACTAAAAATTTAATAATGTATTTTTTCATAACCTTCAGGTTAAGGGAGAATTCTCTTTCATGATTTTATACCTAAATTGACCTTCATTGAGTTACTTTGAATTCCTCTGATTAGGTTTAGGACAAGTCCAGAAAATTCAGTTGAGGGCCAGATAATAAGCACTATAAGCTGTGAGTCACATGGCTTATGCTGTGAGAGCTCTACCACTCTTCCATGAACCCAAGGAAACATACTGTGTAACCTAAGTGCATAAGTGTGGTTATGTCCCCCGGAAATCTTTATTTACAAAATCAAATGGCAAGCAGGATACAGTTCATTGCTCATAGCGCATTAATAATTGACTTTGCCCTTGTCATTTTGTTTGGAATAATAGATGTGGGGATCTTGAGTACATTAATTCTTTAGAGCATGCTGAGAGAAGTATGGTTTTTATTTGCATTGTAAAGACTCTAAAACAGACACAAAGTGATACAGCAGTTCATACAAGTTTATGCAGTTAATAAGATTAAGCCAGGAATGAAGTTCTTAGAATCTGACTTCAGATGCTACATATGTTAGAGGTTTTCTTAAGATTTTATTGCACTAATACTTACCTGGCAGGGGAGATACCATGATCACAAAGATTTTATTGCACTAAATGTCACAGCATTGCCATGTTGACTTTCAATGAAGAGTTGCTTATCATCTGGCCAGTTCGGTGTTGGCTTCTTGATCAGTGTGCCATGTGGACTATGACATCTGAGTCTTACTCCCTAGTAACTGTGAATGTTACTTACAAAGTCTAAGGACTTTTCTGATGTGACTGAAGGACCTTAGAGTTGAGTTTTCTCGATTCCCCAGAGGTCCCATAGGAATCACATAAATATTCACAAGAAGAGAAACTTTCCTGACTGCAGGCTGAGGAGATGTGACCAAAGAACTGCAGTCAGAATTTGGCAATGCACCTGGCTTTGCAGACAGAGTAAAGAAACATCAGGAGGATGGGAAGATAGCTCAGCAGCACAGCATCCAATTGGCAAGTGCAGGTCCTGGGCTCAACTTTCAAAAAGAACTGTAAGAAAAAGGTTGCAAATGGTTTCTAGAGGATGAAAATGAATATTTCTTTACAACTTCCATAAGAGATATATAGCCCTATGGCTGTCCTTGGTGTTAACCAGTGCAAACCATACACAAGCTCTAGTCTACAGAACTAGAGGACATGAGTTTCGGACCCCATCAAGACACTTGATGGTAACTTGCTATGACACTAATAGAACATTTGTAATAAAGTGGCTGTATTATCTTTCTGTCAACTCTTTATCTCTCTAGACACCTATACACCTGTAAATAAACACACCTATATGCTTTACAGCTGTCCTGGTATAAGTGCTTTTACATTACCTGGTCTGTGAAGGAACATGGATTGCAATCCACAAAGTAGTTTTGCTCAGAAAGCAGAGCAGAGTTCAGTTTGCCTTGGATTTTGTAGCAGGGCCTTCCAAGCCTCTGGGCCTGACTCGCCTTTGATTTGCAGATTATTTTGACTCCTTTTCCTTATATTTTCCCCTGACAGTTTCTGGTTGCTGTTTTTATTCCTGCATGTTTCTTCAGGCTGCAGGTACACAGTCTTCTACTTAGTCAAGATGCATGTATGTTTCTGAAAACACCTTGTTTTTTATGTTAACATGCATGTTCTTATCTAACATAGCTTTAGTTTGAATTTTCTTCTAATTTTAGTGACATAGATGGTCATTACATAAACATTGCCATTTACAAAGGATAGATGTACTAGGGGAAACAATACTTTGAATAACACTAGGGGCTTTCTGTTCTCAAGGAGAATTACCACTCTTTGCTTCTCATAGGTTCATCTCTTTTAATTTTCTCTTTAATTCTTTTTGAGCTTTGAGCTTTAGATTTCTTCACTTGCTGTATTTTTGAATCTATGTGACCATTTTCTAAAGCACCATAGAAGTCTATAAATCTTGACCTCTTTAACCCAGAGAGTCTATCCCTAGAAAAAACAAAGAAATTAGAAACGATATACACCAAGAACTTAATTGCAGCATTAAACATAGCAGCTACCAAAGTTGAATAAGACTTAATGTTCAGGAACAATGAATTTGTAAATTATGACATTTGTATGCAATTGAATAATATTTAACAATTAAGTACATAATTAAGACTCATTTTGGAAAAACTAAATGTTAAAAGCACTACACCAGGGCACATTTATTTATTCAGAAAATGTTTAAACAGACTTGGGCAAGGTCTCGCCTATGAAAAATACTTAACACATTTCTTAGAATATTGTCACTCTTGTCTGATTATCCAACTAAATTGTCATGTTTTCATTCTTTAGTTTTAGTTAAGAAATTAGAAATTATGAGAGTATGGCTCATGATTATACTGAGGACTCACAAGAATAACTTCTTACATTATTATTAAGAAAAGAACTTAAAATTTCTTTTTTTTTTTTTTTTGTTTTGTTTTATTCTTTGGGAGGACTGGAGATCAGTCCTTTGGGAGGGCCAGGCTGGTGCTTAAGCCACTGAGCTATCTCCTCAGCCCAAGGGAACTTAAAAATAATGAGTATGAACCATACATAACTTTATTAAAGTTTTAAAAATACTTGCATAGTTCTTGCATAGTTGTAAGTAGCTGAACAACTTGAAAACCCTTGAAATCTCAGTGATTTCCCTAGCCAATTTTAGTTTTCATTACACTACATAAACTGGCAAATTATTTTGAAAATAAGCAATCCAAAGCTTATAAAAAATATCTGATATTTGCATTTTAGTAGTGTTCAGAGGGAGTCTGATCAGCGGGGGAGTGGAACTTTATTCCTCTGACATGGCCTGAAAAATAGCACAGGCCACAATAGGTGGCTAAATAAGGCTCCTTTTATAGAGACAGAGAGAACTATTCCTATAAAAGACTGCTGTCACAAACAGCAGAAAGGCTATTTAATTAAGAATGTACCCCCAAATGTAAGCCAGTTGGAGACATTATGAAATGACTTGTACCCATTAGTTTTTTATTTGTACAGATGCAGAATTATATATTTGACTTGCTAGAAAGAATTATATATTTGACTTGACTACTTAAAATCCTTTTTTTTCCACAGAATTACAGAAACTGCTTATTTCTCTTTTTATATCAAAATATGACTTACAGTGTAATAAAAGAAAAATATCAGTGCAGGGGCCTGTGAGTTAGTTCAATGGGCTAAGCACCTGCTTTGGCAAGTACAGGGACCAGGGTTCAATCCAGTCCCTCATGTTGGGCAGGCTCTGCCCCCAGGGCACACTGAGCCAGTGACTGAGACCTGGTGTGGTGGCGCATGCCTGTAATCCAGCACTGGGGAGGCTGAAAATGTAGGGTCACTATGAGTCTGAGCTGTGTAGTGAGACCCTGTACCAAATTCACAAGTGAAAAAAAAGAAAAATATCGGTGCAGAGAATGAAGCAATTTGTAAAAGCTACACTTTCTAAATGCCACAGAAAATAATGTTGATGAGAATTTAACAAAACTGGGATACTTTGAAATATCAGTCATATAATTTTGATACCTCACTGAGTAAATTACAGAGCCAAAGTGATGTCATTTTTATCATAGATATTTCTGCTACACAAACAGAAATCTTGAGCCTTCAGAGGAACAATATAGTATTTATAAGGTGAGAAAGAAACTACCTTGTGATTAAAAAAAAGAATAAGTTTATACAAACCTTAATCAACATCAAATTTTTAACTTAAAATGCCTTATGATAATTATTTTAAGATACATTTCTTGATGGAAATCTTGCTTTCAAATCAAACCCAGGTAAATGTACCCACACAGCAGATTTGAAAGCTGTCCTGCATGTTGGCCTCTCCAGGACAGATGCACTCACACAAAGATGTGCGGAGATCGAAAAGTGCCCATTCACTGCAATCCTTCTTCACAGTTCTTCTGCAGGTCAATATCCAGAAGCATTTTTCATTTCTATTTGTTCTCAGTTTCAATAGTTATAGAGTCAACCTAATTATTTCAGTCTTCAATGCACTGCTAATGATGTGTTTGAGTCTTTCTTGGTCTGGTCAGTTAACCAAGCACAGGATGTGGTCCCTGATCTCTTGCAGACTCCTACTGTGTGGGTGGAGGGGCAACTCTCTATCCTTGTCCACTTTCGTCTTCCTATTTCATATCAGAAAAGAGCTAACTGCAATACGATAACCAATGAGAACTAGAGGGTGACTATTGCTCTGTTACTGAGTTTAATAATTACTAGTAATTTCTGATCATGAATGAGGTAACTTCAGAAATAGGTGGAAATTTGTTCATTTAAAATCTTAAAAACAACAAAAATCACTAAACCAATATGTAACCCAGAGTGACTTTTGCTCTTTGAAGTTTAAAATAGGAAGGAGTGACATGTAATCATTTGGGAACTACATGGTTTAACTTAGGTCAGCCTTCTCTAGATGAAGATGCTTGCAAGAACTCAGTCACTGTGGGAAATTAATACATTTATAAGTTTTTGGAAAGTCATATTTTAGAATGAATGAGAATTATGGAATACTGCAATAGAAAAATACCAAAAAGGGTCTTTTAGAGATGTAGAGCTTCTGGTGCCAAACCCTTGGAAGGTTCTGGAAGCCTGGATTAGTGGGATTTGTCTTTAAAACACTATAATCAGGGACAGACAGAAAGCAGTGTCCAGATGTGAAGTGAGGGACAAGGAAAGCAGTCAGAGTTTGGTACATAGTTGGACATGCTGACCAGACAGCACAGAGGAGCTGCAAGGAATCTGAAGAGAATGAGGTTGGCAAACTGGAGCGAAAGAACATGACCTTGTTTGGGAGTGTGGAAGGGACATTCATGATATTGCTGCTGATACGGTGGCAAAATAATGGAAGAAAATGTTTTGTCTTGCTTTTGAGTAGGAGGAGACCTAATAAACACCCTAAGCCAATTTAAATAGGCATTACTCTCGACCCAATGTGTAATTTTTCTCTGTAGAATGCAAGTCAAATTAATCACCTTACACAACATGTGAAGAATTCCAATGGCAGATATTTATTATTTTCCAACTGGTTTTGAAATCCATTTGGTTTTGAAAGCCTGACTATTGGACAGGTTTTCCTTTTATTGAGTTAGACCCTGCAACTTCCAATCAGTGGGCTTGATCTTTCACAGGACACACAACTATAACATTCATTAAATTTTTAAGAAATTCAGCAGAGCCCAAAACGTCAACTAGTAAGATTTTCTAGATGTCTTAATTTGAGATTTTAAACTGCCAATAAGTTCTTGTTAGAATTTCACACAGGATGATATTCAGATAATAATTCTCAAACTTCAAATGTTTTGTACCATTTTAAGCTTTCTCCAATAAAATAAAATTCTTCTTAGAAAGTAAAGCACTCATCAATTATTCTTATAATTGTCAATCTCAAGATGTTAAATGGACACCTTCCAAGAGACGCACTTAGCCAGATTCATTCTAGTGCCTGATCCTAGGGACCTTTAGGTTATAGTTAGTTCTATGACAGGAGAATAACAAGGCTTGTTTTCTATTTGAAATTCACACACCCTGGGAGGGGGAATGTAAAAATACAGAAAAAATATCCCACTTGCTGAGAAAAATAAAATGTATTTTTCAATGACAAATGAGACACTGTAAATCTGTTACCATTTTTATAATTAAAAAGTGAAAGTAAAAAGGCACACTTTTAAATAATCAGGAGGAAAATGTCACTAATATTCCAATTTTGTGGAACGGCACTTTTATTCTGATATAAGGAGCATTTATGTAATACAAACACTATCCTTTCCTTGAAAGCAAGAGCATGGGGAGAACTATACAAATGACTTAGCAAAAGCAGCGAGACGAACACCTGTGCAGAACCTGGGCTTGCGGGGTACATTACTCATTAGATTACCATGCTAAGAATCATTTGCCCTGACTACCAGGGGTTCCTGCCGGGCGCAGCTCCTGGGAACCTGCGCAGCACCTCGAGTTAGGTGAGGACACACCTCCTGGTCCCACTCTATTGCTTGTGCCTTTTACAAACGGCTTTGATGCAATAAGCTGCTGTAGTCTTCCTTTCCCATGAGGAGTGGCTGCTTTTCCTCGGGGACCTGCTTTCTCTTGAGGCGGCACAGCAGCTTGGTAAATCCCACCAGGGACGCAGCCAGGGCGGCTCCTACCAGAGCTGCTCCAACCAGCCATGGCCAGATCCGACGTGCTTGCTCCAAGTAGGGCTCAATGTAGCTTTGAAAGAAGCCTAGATCTGGAATAGAAGGAAATCTCAATGTTTCTACTGTAATCTGTGTCATCATCACCTTTGGCTAGTACTCCAGAGCTGGACACTTGGGTTTGAAAGCCAGCTCTGCTATAAAACTTGAAGATGTTGGGTGTCTTCCTCCTCAGATTTTTACTTAGGTAAAAAGGAAAATGATATCCCGCCCTTGTTGGAACGTTTTGCAGTTTGTGGAGAGTATATAATAAATTGTGCAGTGTTTGTGTATACTGTGCACTCAATTGTTAGATAATATTTTCTATTGGTCTTATAACAGTTCTGATTATCAGTGCAACATTGCTGCATCATTAATTATTCAAGAATATTAAATTACCTGACAACCATTAACTGACAAGAATGTTTCTAAATGTTTAATAATCTCAGAACACTCCCAAAAGCATCAGGACATTTGTAAAATCTCCGTATGCCTTCAGATTATAGTTTAATCTTAGCAGATTTTGCTGGGTGTGTTTTCATTAATTATGAGTTAGGAAAAAGTTCCAGCATTATGATTGGTTGGTTACATTACCTCTTACAACATAAGCAAGTGCCTCTGACAGGAGACAACACTGGTGACTGCCATCTACTTCTTGGTTTTGACAGTCTGAAACTTACGCTTGACAAATGTCATGAGGTCAAGTTCGATCTCTTCAAGGTCCATCAGATTGTTTTTTACATGTATTTAGGACAGAGTCTACAGGGCTCTAGGGTGTCACTACACAGATCGGAGTGGTAGTCATCCTCTTGCTTTTCAGCGTCCCAAGTGCTGGGATTACAGGCGCATGTCATCACACCCAGTTTTAATCATTTCTCGGTGAGCCCTGAGGTGGGATGGGGCTGGCGCTGTAAGCTGGGAATTGAACCCAGACCCTGCATCTACCCAAGCAGGTGCTTTAATCTGCTAAGCTGGCTGGTTGGCCCTTCCATCAGATACTTAAAAGCATTTGTATACTTAATCAATAAGCTTTAAATATTCAAAAAGTTAAAAGTTATCACTATATTACACTGATTAAATCCTATTCTGCATGTTTATTGTCTGTGTTAAAGCAATTCTTGCATGTTATTTAATAAAGTGAAATTATTTAAAACATATGTTTGATGATATGTTACATATGTGTGTGAAAGATACAACTGAATTCACAATACAGATCAAAATAACTACAACAGTTTATTAACCAGAACACTGGGATTAAGGATAACTTATTTTTGTGTTCATTTTCTTTTTAAACTATCTTAAACTGAGATGAATATATTTGAATTATACAATTTGGAAATAGGTTATTAAAAGTACCCACAATGAAAAGGATAATATCTAAATAATAGCTGGCATGATGGCATATTTAATACTTTTATAATTAGATAATATGTATTAAAAGGAACACAATATTGCTGGATAAAATCAGATTGTCCAATCATATAAATCAATGTCAGCCCAATATAAATTAGGCTAAAATGATACAAAAATAAACATAATCACCAATAAGTCCTGTTTGCTGTCAGTTGTATCCTAAGTCATGCAGTATTTTGATGAGCTAAATATAAAAAATAGAATGTGGAAAACTCTGTAAGATTTTAATTAAAAAAAGAAGTCTTTACTTATAGCTGCTCAATAAAAGTTGGTAGATAATCTATGAAAGAACAATTTCTCCATAGAAGACACTAAAATGTGTATAAAAGATATCCAGTGTTCATTTTTGACACAAAGAAAAGATGATATTGCACCTTGGACTTATCAGCCAGTTATTCTAATTAAGCAAAAATAATGAATGTGACTTTTAGGCAGCTTTATTAAAAAGAAAAATAAATCTTTACCTTTCTTCCACTTCTTTTTTGCTTAGGCACTTGCAGATACTATTCATGAGTCATCACAGACTCTTGGCCCAAGGAAACCCAGGTTCTGTGTAGGTATAAGAATGGAGCAACTCTGGTTTCTTGTAAATTGTAGAAATGATATTCTACGACACAGTGAAACTGCTGTTGGAGTAGTCAATAAACTACCCAGTTAAGTATGGGGTTTGCGCCTCTATCTCAATCCTTATCTCTACTCTGCTGAAGTAGGAATGGTAGCCTTCCTTCACGGTCCCTCCCCTCGGCTACTGCTATGAAGCAAGTGGAGGAGCTGCCTCAGCAGCTCACTCAGAACCATTACCCAGGATTCACTAGGCTGGACCTGACGGGTAGGTGGCTCAGAAGCTGACGGCAGCCGCACTACTCAAAATGTGGAAGCCAGGATGCAGCCCACACAATGAGAGCAGGGGATTGGAAGGAAAGAGTTCCCAGGCTTTAGGGTGCTCAGTTCCTGGGTTTCTGTGGCCTCTTAGGCTCAGGTACATTTTTGCCTTTTCTGTAACTGGAGCAAACCCCGCATGTCTGGGTGATATACTTCAGTAAGCTCTCTTCTCTATTCTTCCTCCCACGGAACTTGGTGTTCTGTATTTTATCTTATTCATGGACGTTAATGCTTTTTAAAGGGCAGATAGGGCTGGGGAGGTAGCTTGGCAGTCTGAACTTCTGCCTGGAAAGCTCAAGGACCCTGGTTCGATCCCTAGTACCACATGCTGTGCCAGCCCCAAAAGCCCAGGAGCACTGTGCCCGCCACCAGAGCCAGGCGTGGTGGTGTGCCCCTGTAATCCTAGCCCTGGGGAGGTTGAGACAGGAGGATCACTACAAGTCTGAACTGCATAGAGGACTCTATATCAAGTAAATTAATTAATTAATTAAAAGGGCAGATAACTTAAAAAGTGAAAATCCGTAAGCTACATCTTGCCAAAACTCAGAAGTACGCATGGCAATTGTTGGGATTTTGACAAGGATGCTTTCTTGAGCATCCAGCTAAAAGCAAGGTTTTGGCATTAGCACTGACCTCTCCTGTCCTGTACCCTGGCAGTCAGAGGGATGCTATGAAAATGCAGAGCCTGTCAGGTGGTTTCCTGTCCACAACCTCTTCTGCCCACTATGTGTTATTCTGCAAATATTTGCAGACTAGGATTACATTTACTGTAGAGAATGGGAAAATATACATAGCACATTCAATTCCTTTCTTTCTTCCTGTTCTATCCCTCTCTTTTTTTCCAGCATCAGACTCATTTATTTATCATATAAGACCTTATAATACTAATTATTATACACAGATTGAAAACCAGAGTAATAGGTTAAAGAACACACAAAACATGTAGGGCTAAGTCAATATATAATTTTAGATACATGGTCCATGCTGGATTACAATATTCTTTTCCTTTCTTTTTTCCTTCCTTCCTTCCTTCCTTCCTTCCTTCCTTCCTTCCTTCCTTTTTCCTTCCTTTCTTTTTCCCTTCCTTCCTTCCTTCCTTCCTTCCTTCCTTCCTTCCTTCCTTCCTTCCTTCCTTCCTTCCTTCCTTCCTTCCTTCCTTCTGCTTCTTCCTTGCCTTCTTTTAATATATTTGGTACAGGATCTTACTATGCAGCTCAGGCTCATAGTGATCCTCCTGTTTTCAGCCTCCCTAGCTCTGGGATTACAGGCATGCACCACCATGCTTGGCCTCAGTGGCTGGCTCAGTGCACCCAGGTGTGGGGCTGGAGTGGCATATTGTGCCTGGGATCAAACCATGGTCCCTGCACTTACTTAAGCAGGTGATTACTGTGCTGGTCTAGCTCACCCGCCCTCAGTGGTTTATTTCCTCTTTTCTTTTTCTCTTTTTTTTTTTTTTTTTGTCTTTTTGAGACAGGGTCTCACTATGCAGTTCAGGCTGGCCTTAAGTTCACTTTGTAGCTCAGGTTGGTCTTGAACTCAACAATCCTCCTGCCTCAGCCTCCTGAGTGCTGGGATTGCAAGCATGCGCCACCACGCCTGGCTATTTTCTATTTTCTTAAAACCTATCTTTTATTACGTACTTTATATATATTGAGATTTCCATATTAAAAAAAAACCTTGCAAGATTTAAGCTTTTGTGTCTTGAGTTACCTCACTTAACATTATATCATTTGTGCTTTTAAAAATTTTTATTATTCTGAAAAGTTAATCATTTGCCTAATAAAATTTAATGACATAAAACATTATGGAGTGGCAATTACATGTAAACTTAGTACAAAACAAAATTATATATATATATATATATATATATATATATATATATATATATACACACACACACACACACACATATACAAAACTAGAACAGGATGTTTGTTTTATAAGTTATTGTGGGAAAGTGAGTAACAACACAAAGTAAAATTGGAAACAAGAATTTCATTGTTTGTCATTAAGGTGAAAATATTCAGAATCCAGGGCATTGTGATTGGAGGGTCCCAGCATCTTTCTTGATACATTAACTTGAGCCACCTTTACTTGATGACTCCTAGGACTCCATTTCTCTGTTTAACCAAAACATGAACCTCCTCTCATGTCTGATCCTATACCTATTTTTTTCTATCCCATTAAATTGAATTTTCAGTCATCAGCTGTACCAGCCAGAAAGTTTAAAGACATTCCTAACATCTCTATCTTCTATCTTCCCAAATAGATAAATCAATTATAATTGGTTTTTCTCAAGAGCATTATTGAATTCTTCCATACTTCCTTTCTTTTCTGTAGACTAAACTGTCATCTTTCCTCTGCACTCTGTTTTTTTTTCGTGGAACTGGGCATTGAATTCAGGCCCTTATGCTTGTGAGTATAGCATTTATTCCATTGAGACATCTCCCCACCCGGTCTCTTACAAAAGCATTTTAATTGTCTATTCTACATGCACTTTCCAATGGCAACAAAAACTTTACAGCAGTAATAATCTTTTTAAAACTCCAAACTGACAACAATTTGATTAAAATTCAATAATGGCTTGTATTAGTCTAACAGTATGGGCAAAATAAAGACTCCCTTTTCAACTAGTTAATTCAGCCTATTATACTAATATCATCTCAGACCTGAATAGCAAGCTCATCTCTTAATGAATGTGTCAGTAGGCAAGTACTTGTTTAAGGTCTTTCTCTTTCATTGTAAGCTATGTGAAAATAGAGAAAATATTGCTTACTTTTGTATCCACAATAATTAAGATGATGTCCTTTCAAAGTAATTAGTCAAGAAATGCAGTAATTAGTCTGAAGTGACCCAGATCACAGGCCCAGGGTGTGAGAGTGAGACCGCATGGGCCGCCTGATCCTGAAGTGACGCAGAGCACCCAGAGGGCAGGCCCAGTCTGGAATGCTTCAGCAGAACTCTCTGCAAAGAGGCTAGAGGCAAGACCCACCCAGCTGATTCAGGAGCAGAACATCTTGCCAGAGTGACCCAAAGGGTTCACTTGAAAGGCTGCAGCAGGAAGAAGTGGAGCACAGCAGCCAGGCCCAAGCCACACCCATCTAAAAGAGTGTGAACTTCCTAGATTTGGAGCTGGTGCTAAGGTAATAATTCTATCGAAGCTCTACACCAATTTCAAAAGTCAGTGGTAAACAAAACGACAAAGAGAAGAAACAAAAGCAGTCTCAGGCCGTGATTCCACCCAGTACAAATGCAGAAAACACTATCATGGAGGAAATTGGAAATCACAAACCTGAAATCTTGGAAATAATAGCATTGGAAGTAAAGAAACAACTGTAGAAAGATAGAGAAGAAATCAGATCAGAAATAATTTCTGAAGTAAAAAATGTAGCGATAACTATAATCAAATAAGTACTAAGTGCTTCTAAAGAATACACTGATAAAAAAAGAGCAGAATATAAAAATGATGGATCCCCTGAATAAGCAATATAGGAAAGACATAGAATGTATGAACCAGATTCAAAGTGATATACAGGTCATTAAAACCTCAATCACAAGCTGGAAAATCCATTCGAGTGAGAGTGAAAATAGACTCTGACCTTAAAGACACCATTGCAATTAGTGAAAAAGTAAGCAAAGATCCCTTAAAAACAACTAGGATGTAGGGAAAAATAATTCAACACCTGAAAGATGATGCAAAGATGAACAATGTGAGACTAGTAGGCATCAATGAGATGGAAGGAGTCAATACAGATGATATAAAAAGAATATGGGCAGAAGTAATAGCAGAAAACTTCCCAAATAGGGGGCAACAATCTGACATTCAGTAACTAAGTATATAGAACTCCAAATATCAACCCAATTAAAACCACTCCCAGACACAATAATCAAGATCCCAGCAATTCAGCACAAGAACAGTATACTAAGAGCCACTAAAGATGAGGAACAAATCACGTTTAAAGGAAAACCCATCACATAATGGGGGATTTCTCTTCACAAACCATCAAATCAAGAAGACCATGGAGAAAAGTACTTCAAGTCTTGTAACAAAACAAATTCCAACCCAGACTAATATATCCTGCAAAGCTCTTTTTCAAGTATAATGAAGTAAAATACTTCCATGACAAAGAACAACTAAAGAATTTCATGATGACAAAGCCAAGCCTACACAGACTACTAAATGATGTTCTAGAGAGGGAGCAAAGTGATCACAACCCCATGAATGAGAATGGAAAGAACCCACTATATAGGGCAAACAAACACAGGAGAATAAGAGGTATACAATAGTAGTCTTTCAGTTATTCTTTTGTGTACAGCAGCAAAATATTTCCATCAGCACACTCTACAAGTGGACTTCTCTTGTACCCTATGGGTCATGATTCCATATGGGACTACAGGGTGGGTTTCAAGGAATTAGCTGTAGCTCTGTCTCACAAGTGACACCTGGCCACCAGTAAGTGTCATGAACATTATCCATGTCCACAGCACACTAGAACTTTGTGTGATATCCTGTCCCCAAACTGTCAGAAGTGATGGTCATTTATTTGTCATTCCAGCATTTATCTTATGTTTTCTTCTTAGTATTTGTTTACTATCATGAATTTTTTCTTAGTTCAATTGTTTTGAAACATTTAATTTTTAATTAATTAGTATTTAATTTTCTGAATAATGTTTAATCTTAATTTTTGTTTTAAGATTTATACTATATCTTTGAATTACAATTTATCTAAAAAACATCATATGATATCTTCTCCTAGTATTAGAAACTTTAAAAAGTATATTTCCATTTTCTGTTGACTTTATATTACTTCTTCCTGTCCTTTATACACACTTACATGTATAACCTGACATAAGATTGGTACTGTTTCATAGAAATCTTCAATGACCTTTTAAATAAGGGTTCATCTAATATATTTGATGTAGTCTAGCATAACTATCACTTTGAGAGCTCTTTATTGTTCATCCAAGAGCATACTGCAACTTCTCTTGCCTTTTGAATTATGTGCTTTGTTATTTTCTATATGTTACATCTGGAGGTATTAAAATAGTTCAAGTTTGTATAACTGGAAAATATTTTACTTTTATTTTTCAAAGGTATGCTTGCTAAGTATAAAATTCAAAGAAGGTAGATCTTTTTTTTCTTTCAGTCTTTTAGTAAGTCTAGTGTCTTACATACTTGGTCCTTTTCTTTTTTCTTTCTAATGTGGAATAGGATGCTATTTAATTTTGTCCTTCCATAGCTAATATTTTTTTATGTATACGCTTTAACCATTTTTTTTTCTTTATAATAAGTTTGGACAATTTCATTTGTGTACCTTGGTATGATTTTATTTAAATGTCTTATGCAAAAGGTTCATTTTTCTTGGAAATGTGGTATTATAATTTGAACTAAATTCAGAAATTTTAAATCTTTAAATATTTAATGCCTACTTCTTTCTACTTTGAGAATTCTAATTATCTGAACATAAAAAAAGAAAGGAGCAGTTAATGCTTACAAATTTTGTTTTTACTCTGATTGTTTTCCGCTCTTGAATTTCTTATAACTTCTTAGTTATTGTTTTTTTTTTAACCAAAATTTACACGTTTATACCTGGTAATCTGAAAAACTGATTTGTGCATAGCATCATACAACAACCATTGCTGGATTCCTATTACTTTGTTTAGTGAAATCGTGTATCATGTATAATGCTGCCATGATTTTTGTCTGTGTGTTCCCTCAAAGCCTCATGCCATCCTGGCGTGGCTGCTGGAGCTTGTGATTGATTATTGTGGGTGTGGATGCTGCACCTGCCCTGGGGCAGGCAATTTGCACTACAGTGTAAGGAGGGGAGAGTATTAGCTGCTACCTCTCCCCTTTGCTCTTGCTCTTTGTGGTCACCTTGAAAGGTTGCTCTCTACCTTGTGCCCTCTGCCTTGGAGCCTGCTCTGTACGGACTGAAACCTCCAGCAACGCTGAGCTAAATAAACCTTTCCTTCCTTCATTGGGTGCCCAGCAATGAGAGAAAAATAACTGAGATAGCTATTTTCTTCTATTACTATTTTGTATTCTTCAAAAATAATAATAAAAAGTACAAACAAACAAAAAAAGAAATGCAGGTAGAAAGTATAAATATAAGAAAGGTGACATAAAAATACCTGACAAAATAGAAATATTTGATTTTAAAAAATCTAAAAGTAACATGGTAATAAAAGGGTTGATATTTGTATACAAGTTTCTTTTACATTAGCTAAGTGGTAAAACCTTTATGATAAAAATACTTGCACTCTAATGGACTCATTGATTTCAGCACATATCAGATTTGATGAGTAGAGATACTTGCAAGATAATTTCTGACCTTGGAGGCTTGCAGCCTACATGGAAAGGGGCCAGATATGTACATAAAAAATTATCGCACAACCCCGAAAAGGAGTGATTAGAGATGACTGTGTAGAAGTGATTTCTCACCTGACAGTTTGACAAATGGAGAAATGTAGTCAACATGTTCAAAACTGTGAGAACATGAAAAAGTCTAGCAATGTGTAGAAATGGTAAAAGAGACAAAATTATAGAATTCTAAATGATGAAACTTTACGAAATAATTACCAATGTGCTCATTTCTTTATGCACTGTGGTGTTTTTGTTCTTCGAGTAAGAATGGAAAACATTGCTCGAGCTTGTCTCTCTCTTGATTCACACAATCCCCTTCTCTTTTACCATTTCGAACCATTGCAAAAACTGTCTGTTCTCAGTGCTCTTGGTGTTTTATAATATCTAATCTTACCCTTTGAAGGCCAAACAACAACAACAACAAAAACCTTAATCTCTTCAGACATCCATTATAGTATTGACTATGCTCTTTAAATAAAGTAAAAAAGTTCTGTCAGTCCCACTGGTTCAGCTAATGGTCCCTCACAAGTAGGACCATATTGATAAAATATAGACCCTCATGTTAATTTTATTAACAGGCAGTGCTATGACATATAGTGGGTAACTAGTCTGGGATGATTTATGTGCTGTTTCTATTTTTTATCTGTGGAGTAAAGAAGATTAAAGCAAATAACATGGCACAGCTGGAACAGTTCCTCATACAGAAAAAGAATGTTTATTAATTATTAACAAATGACTCAATTTATTTTTTAACTCAATTATCTTTTTTCTGCTATTCAAGTAACAACTCAGTACTCTATAAATACCATGTACATATACTGCTACTTTGCTTGCTATGCTCTTAGTTTAAAAAATTTCCTTCCATGTCTCTTATTTGCCTACTGATCCTTTCAAGCTTTGTTTTGCCTTCTTAAGTTGAACTCTTATGAGGAGCATAGTCTATTCTGTGTTCCTTATGAGTTTTTCACAGTCCAATGAATTGCATTTTCTTTGCACAATCATCCAGTTCCAGCACAGGGTTCATAGTTTCCTAAGATCTGAATCTATGCCACTCCTAGAGTTGCATACTCATAGAGTTGAATGCAAGAGATAAAGAAGTTGGTAAATTTCACTCATATTTTCATTTAATTTTTCCTATCCTTTAATGTATTTGTGTTCTATGGACTGTCCATGCATACAGTAGAGCACCACTGCCTGTTGAATGGCTTTTGCTGCATGCCATGTTTTGTGTTACATGTAACAGAAGTGAAAGGCAGTGAAGGGGCACATCTGTTTCCTCTATAGTCTAGTATTTGGTATGAGAGAAACCACTTAAATTTCCTTAGAAACAGTATCCTCCTCTAGCTCTAGGGATGACAATGTGCAATAAATGTTTGATTAGTAATGCACATGAAGAATTTGCATGTAACAGATTCGGAAGTAGAGAGACATTATTATCTCTTCCTCATTTGTCAAGGAGAATGAGCATAGTTCTACCTAGAAAGTTTCTTTAGAACCCAGATCAAATTCCACTACTAATGTTTTAGGTTATCATCCTAATCATAGGCATAGCAATTTAGATTATAATAACTATTGTCTCTTTTATGTGTGTACTAGAGATGGAACTCAGGGTTTTACACAGACCACTGAGCAATACGTCAAGTCCCCTTTTTATTTTTATTTTCACTTTGCATATGGTTGTTGTTTTGCCTAGGCTAGCCTTGAATTTATGATTCTTCTGCCTCTGCTTCCCTGGGTCCCTGAATTACAGTTGTGTGTCACTATGTTTAAATCTTGTCTATTAATTAGATTTAAAATATTTTCACAAATTCTTTTGATAACCCTAGAAAAAAATTCTCTAAGATAATTCACTTAACTGCTAGTACTACAATATGTTAGATGTGTTAATGTATCTCTCATTTTTTTATTTTAAAGAGGATTAAAAAAAAAGATACAGCTTTTCAAAAGATTATGGTAAATCAACAATGGTTGCCATATTTTGAATTTTTATCTTCAAAGTAGCTGTTTTCTGAGACACTCTGATTCCAATCACAGATAGACGAGCTGAGATTTGAGTAAATGAATTAACTTTCCCAATGCCATAAAACAATGGATAGAGTCACGTGTCTTATTCCAAAACGTCTGTCTGCCTGGTTTGTAGTGCTTTTCCATGACTGCCTTGCACAAAAATGCCCCATAGTAAGCAGAATGAAGATGAATTCATAGATCTTTAGACTGAGGTTCATGTGAGAATACTGGTGACAAGTCAGAGATTGTACTACACATTTCCAAGCTGAAGGATTTATAGAGATAATACTCTAGAAACATAAGCTTTGGTACTATTTCAAAAGATGTTGTGCAAACTAGTTTAGCCATTCACCTGAAAGGAAGTGAACCTTACCTGAGTCTTGTAGGTAGCTGTATTCATAGCCTAGATCTCTGGATGAAATGAAGAAATCACCGTTTTTGTAGAGAGGTATGAAAGGAACCATGTAGGATTCTCGATTATGCCCAATGGGTGTATTGGCTTCAGGATAAACTTCCTGAAGTGGGCGGTGCCTTCGGAGCCACTGTTCAAAAATACTGCAGAGGAAATGATGATCAGAATCAGAAATATGGCACTCACAAAATCCATATGTTTAATCCCTAAAATGAACAACAATGCCTGTAGTAAAATCTCAGGACACGGAAATTTGCTTAATGTCTTCCTACTTTCAGAATACTTTGTAAGATATCAGCTCATGCTATCAGGCCCTGTATAGGTTTACTCATTTGAAGAACACATGAAGCTATATTCTTTTTAAAAAAAATCTTAAGGATAAAAGTTACACAAGCAGTAATACACGTGAAGTAATACATAAGCAGTAATACACATGACCTTAAGAATGTCGCAGATAAAGGCAGTTCAAGTAACTATTAATTGAGTGAAAATTCAATGGAAGTTATAAATGAAATATTTCTGTCCCCCCAAATGTTTGTCCAAAGAATGAACATATCATATTAATTCCCATATACAATGGAATTTGGCCATTTTGTTCAGGGTGGTGGCTTTCAATTATTTCAACTTCTAAGGGCAGGGTAGATGGCTCAGTAGAATAAGCACTTCCCTGGAAAGCACATGGGCCCGAGTTCAATCCCTGGTTCCACCAAAAAAAAAAAAAAAAAAAAAAAAAAAAAAAAAAAAAAAAAAAAAAAAAAAAAAAAAAAAAAAAAAAAAAAAAAAAAAAAAAAAAAAAAAAAAAAAAAAAAAAAAATTCAATTTCTAGCTCATATTTGAGGGAATAAATGCTTAACAAGTTTGGATGGGAAAGAGAGTTTATCATCAGGGATACAGACTAAAACAACTATGCTTATTTTCCCAGCCTCACACAATAGTAAGGTCTGATCAATATTCAGCCAGATATATCTACTCATGATTATAGAAGAGATAATGATATAATGATACAAGGACAATGAAAATCCATTAGAGTAGTGGGCAACAGCAATTTCTATAACACTGGCTAGCTTTCAAGGGCAGCAGGACCAGATGCATAAAGGAAGCTATTATGTAGCTGTATTCTCTCCTCTATTG
This sequence comes from Ctenomys sociabilis, assembly GCA_004027165.1. Lineage (NCBI taxonomy): Eukaryota > Metazoa > Chordata > Mammalia > Rodentia > Ctenomyidae > Ctenomys > Ctenomys sociabilis. The sequence continues at coordinate 104,871 of PVKA01001103.1, read as the reverse complement.
CATGATTTTGGCAGAGATTCTGACTGCTGGACGATTCTCCTGTTCCCTTCTATGTCTGAACTTCTCAATTATTTTTTGATCTATCTGATATACTTTGAACAAGTTTTTCTTGTTTCAATAAGCCAGAGTTTCTGTTGCACACATTTCAAAAAAAAAAATGATACATGTATGCAGTTAGAATGGAGTAGAAACTCAAGTTGTAGAAGAATATGTAGGAGGCCATTAAAAATATGACCAGAAAAAGGCTATGTCTGTGGTTTGAAATTTCCCTTGAAGCCTAGCTGTGTGTGTGTTTTTTTTTTTTTTTTTTTTTGTCTTTTTATGCAGTTGAGGCTGGCCTTAAGCTCACTTTGTAGCTCAGGCTGGTCTCGAACTCACAACAATCCTCCTGCCTCAGCCTCCTGAGTTCTGGGATTACGGGCATGCGCTACCATACCCAGCCTAGCTGTGTTTTTAATAGCTTTATGACTCAGAAAAATCACTCAACTTTCTGGAGGCTTAGCCTACACATACTTTAAATAAGAATAATAATAACATCCTACCCTTGTTCAAAGGAACTATTTATTGTTATGTACTTTTTATGAAAAGGTTCAATAAATAAGCTATTGTTTTAAACTAAAAGGTAGATTAGTAGATCATAGAAAAAGTAGTACCTTAAAAAATTGATAATGTTTCACATAGAATGTAAAATTTTAAAACTTTTAATATTTTTGAATTACCATAGAGCATAAAGAAGCCATAGGCTCAAAGTCAAAGGACGGAAAACAATACTACATGCCCCAGCACCTCAGAAAAAAGCAGGAGTAGCAATTCTGTTCTCAGACAGTCTCAACTTCAAACCAAGAATGATCAAATGACACAAAGAAGGCCACTATATATTGGTCAGGGAAAAATTCAAGAGCAAAAGGTTACACTCATAAGTATCTATTCATCAAACACAGGAGCACCCAACTATGTAAGACAAATCTTAACGGACATGAAAAACTTAATGTCTAAGAACACAATCTAACAGGAGACATTAACACACCCTTATCTCAAAAAGATAGGTCAATCAGACAAAAAATTAGCAAAGAAGTAGCAGAACTGAACCAGAACTTGGAACAAATGGACCTGGTGGACATATATAGAGTGTTCCACCCAACCACAGCTGAATACACATTTTTTTTCAGCTGCACACGGGTCATTTTCCAAAATAGACCACATAAAGAAGCCAATAACAGAGATAGTGATCTTTTTTTATTCAAAAAAAAATTCTGTTTGCTTAGAGAATCTGGACTTCAAACCTTGAATCTGGTTTCAATTGTGAATTAATTGAAGGATCAGCAAGTCACTGATCAACCTTGAGAACCTGGCCAACCAATGTAAAATTCTCCCTAAGTACATAGTACTAAATAGGTAGTTAGAGGATACTGATGGCAGGACACACTACAGTTAAGTAAAAAAAAAATCTACAAATAGTGAAAGAAGAAAATTATAAAAATGCATAAGCTGCTAGATTTATCTTTTCTTCATCTGGAAAATGAAACACTAAAATTGAAGCTGTTATGTGGATGAATTAAATAACAGAAGCCACACATCTAGGTGATGAATGGTTAATAGAAGCTCTCGTCCTACAGAACTTGGCCTTTCGTCTTCCTCCTCCATATTCTAATTCTACTGGAAGAAATTTACAATTCGTGAAGGACATGAGATCTGCTGTAATGAAGTGCTAAAGAAATATGTGTTTAAGCAAGGTCTTTAATAAGAATTATTATTCTGATAGGCAGAAATGGAAAGAAGATTCAAAATACTTGAGTTTACTTATTTAGGGGCAGACCAATATACAATGAATAGTAAAGGGATTGATGCAAAAACTACCTTCTGTCAATTGAGAAAAATTACTGCTACAATCTAATTCAGAAATAATCTTGTTTCTGCCAAGCAATAAAAATTCCTCACCCACGTAGGACAAGGTCATCAGTTCTTGGCACTGAAAGGCCTAATGGATGAAACTATGAATGTGTTTATGCACCTTATTAACCTTTCAAAATGAAAGAATTAATCTTCATTAAATTGTTCGTAGGTGGCTTTCTTCTTCAGTTAGTTTCATTAAAGTATATATTGAATGGCTTACGTTGAAATGCCAATATATAACTTACATAATCACATTGACATTTTGAGAGAAAAATATGTTCTTATAAGAGATTCATTTAGACTATATCTGAACAGTTTTCTGGAAATTTGAGTAACACTGAAATTCACAATAGAAGAGTTAGGAAAGAGAAAAGTTGATTAAAAACTAGGAACATGAAGAAAAGTATTTTATATATAAATTGACATCAAGTTTGGTTTCTGGTTTCAACCTGACATGTAAAGACCCTAGTCTTACCCATCTTTACAGTAAGAAAAATTAGACAAATTAAAAATCAACAACCTCCTTTGGACTCATGAAAAAATGGAGGTTGCAGGGGAAAGAGCCAACCTTGTACCTGTATGTACAACCGAATCCTGAAGAAGACACCTGAGACCTGCTTGCCAGAAGCAGAAGCAGCGAGGTCCATAAACACTTTCCAGTAGAGCTAGGGAGTGAAGTTAAGCCACAGGAAAGAGTGAGGAATCCCTGGGGCTGTGATCTTAGGCGGGTTCCCACACTGCTTCTGAGTCTTACATTTTGTAACTCTACCAAGTTTTCATTATAAAAATCCAAGAAGGATGCTTGGCTGGATCTATGAGGGTAAAAGGCAGAGTGATAACCACAAAAATACACCTAGAACCCTATTCACAACAAGGTCCTACACTCAACAATCAGAAATGTTTGTGCTTGATTTAAATCTTAACCAAGGAGGAGGATGAGAATTCATTCTAGTACAGCCTGTCTTCCTGTTTCACATGGGTGGTGTGACTACTTGTGCTGAGGCCTTGAAGAAATGGGTTAGAAATGTGGTAGCCACTGAGGGAAAGAAGAGGTAAGAGAAAAAAGACTCTACCTTTAGAGGTGTGACTATGGAGGTTACAGCACCAAGATGTTATCCATGCAAACACTATGACTTAATCAGAGTAATTATAAGACTTCCTCTCTCTGATCCTGCACAGCCATAGCAACACAGTTCCAGTAAAGTAACCTTGGATTATAGCTAAAGAGCTGCAGGGTATATGTGGCATCTAAGGAAAAAGAGTGGGTCAGGAAACATAAAACCAAAAGTGGGGCTGATGAGATAGCTTAGTGGACTAAGCATCTGCTTAGGGAAGTGCAGAGACTGGGATTTGATCCCAGATCCACATGTCATGCCGGCCTCACCCCTGGGGTGCACTGAGCTGGCCATTGAGAGTGGGTATGGTGGCACATGCCTGTAATCCCAATGCTGGGGAGGCTGAAAACAGGAAGATCACTATGAGTCTGAATTGCATAGTGAGACCCTGTACAAAATACAAAAATTGAATAAATAAATAATAGAAATGAACAACATTAGGGAGATTTGAAATCTCTATCAATGATAGCTATAGCAGAAATTAAATGCAGCACAACACCTCACCAAGTTAAAATAATTCCTCACACTAGTGGTCTATACCTCAATTTATATAATAAAAATTTGTGTCTCTTAGAATAATAAAAATTGCAAGGCATTTAGAAAGGTAAGGGGAAAAATAGTCTGGAGTGGTTAAGGAATCTCAATCTAAACCAAATGTGATACAGATTTTGAATTGTTAAATATGGAAATAATAAATGCATGAATAATATGTTAAGTGCTTTGGCAAAAAAGCAAATCACCTGCAAGAACAACTGGGAGTTGTAGTCTAAGAGACATAGACTCTAAGAAGGGATCAAAAGGAATACTAGATCTCAAAAGCACTACAAAGATATGAATGCCTTTACTGAGTTCACAAGTAGACCTGATGTGATTTAGAAAATAATTAGTAATCTTGAAGAGAGTTCATTAGAAATTTCCCAAACTGAAGTGTAAAGAGAAAAAGAAAAGTTAAAAAGAAATTGGGCACTGTGGGACAATTTCAGAGATGTGGAGTGTACATAATCAGAGTCTCAGGAGAAGCAGAGTACAGAGCAATTACTGTCCAAAAAAGAGAACCAAGACTCCAGGGAAAATGACAGGTTCTAAATCCGGGTCATGAAATAAATACATGAGTGTGGAACATTTTGCCATGCCAGAAAGTTAGGAACTGTTCACAGAAACGACAGTACCCTCCTCCCCAGTGTTAGAGTGCAAAGGACAAGACAGAGAACCACTAAACCCCTCAGAGATGGAACAATTTGGACTACAGGATAAAGAAGTCTGGCTTAAATCCAAATTATAAAATAAATACAGCTGTGTCTGACTGATACAAAAGCATGAATAAATATGAGAAATATATGAATCTACCATGCAGAAGGACTGAAGGTCCTCTATGGTAGGTGCTCTGCCAGTGAGCAGGTGAAACATAATGTCAACTCCTTCAGAGTGGACTGCACCTCAAGATTTCTGTACAGCAGTGTGCTGGAATCATTTAAGAGTCCGAGAAACCTATTAAAACCCACCTTTCCCAGATGCCAATTAGCAGTAATAATTGTAAATTTATTCTTTGACTCCTTTATACTATAATGTTCTTGGCTCTGTTGTCTTCCTCACCACATTACACTAATGCACTAGAAAAGTAGAAAAATCCTTCTTTTCTTTTCTTTTCTCCTTTCCTATTTTTAAATTTCATGAAAAGCAGTAGTGTGGTATTCCAAGCTGTCATGATCAAGAACAAAAGTAAGAAAAACTCTCACCACTGGGAAGGGCCTAAGAAAACATAATAATTAAAAGTAATATGATAACCTGGTTGTGATACCATGACAAAAAAGTAGGTGCTAAAGGACCTTAAAACTACCTACTAAAGGACCTTAACACTGTAGATTTTGAGTATTAATAATGCATCAGTATTATAGAGCAGGGGGAATAGCTTAGTGTTAAAGGACTTGTCTCAAAAGAACCTAGGGTTGAACCCCAGTACCACACACAGATACACAGACACACACAGGCACGCACACACACACACACACACACACACACACACACACTAATTGTGATAAATGCTCCATACTCTTATTAAGATGTTCAAGAAGAGGAAATGAAGTGTGACATGAGTAAGAACTTTAGCTTTGTAACACTTTTATAAATAAAAATTGTTCTAAAATACAATTTTTAATAAAGAAAAATACTAATCAGGTAGTCTTAGTATGGTTGCATATTTAGCAACTGATTTTCTTTGGAATAAACAACATCACCAACCCAAGCAAAATGTTCACAAACAAAACTAAAAACTAAAAACCTTTTAATTCATGTATTCATCCATAAAAAAATAGGTGAGTATCTATACTTTGAGCATCTATAATAAATTCACTGCATTCCAAGTATAATATAATCTTTCCTATAAGGAAATACATACTAATTTCAGCAATAAATCCATAAGTATTAACTGGAAAATTCTATAAAAGAATTCTAAGGAAAGAAATCCTGTTGCAGGGTAACAGGTTTTCTTGGGGGGAGATAATCAAGTCTATAGCCTCAGAGAAGGCCTTTGATGGTCTATGTAGATGAGCAACTGCAGTAGGAGCATTTGAAGAAATAACAGAAGAATGATTCAGAAAGATAAAACAGAATTGGCAGCATTGGTTCAGGCAAAGCATTAAAATATCACTTAGTTGCCCATGAGAGGTAAGAAAAGTACAACTCAAGGCAAGACTACCGAGGTCAGTTAGGGCAAAATCGTGAAAGGCAGTGGAGGTCATGGGAAGTTTTTTCCTAAAAGATGTAGGAATCCTTTTTTGTGCCTGGAGTGAGGGGTGAGAATATGAACAGTTTACCATTTTGAAAGACTGCCCAGACTGCAGTGCTCCAGTGTGAATAGGTTTCCCCAAGTTCTAGTGTTGAAACTTTCTCCTCAAGGCAGTAGTGTTGGGAGTGGGGCTGGTTAAGAAAACTGAGGGGAGAAGACCCACTTTGGGTGTGGATGCAACACACCAGTGTGCTCATAGTCTGGCTGGAATAAAAGGGAAAGAAGGTTGCAGTGCCTGCTGTCGCTATTGGCTTTGGACATTGTTCTCCAGACTTTCAGTGCACATTCACGCCAGCAACTGTGCAAGGCTTTCAGCCTTCAGCTCATACTACACCTTTGTTTCCTCTTATGTAGTGGTTAAAAATCTGAGGGGTGAGCAGCTCTTGGATCCTGTGGCTCCTCAGCATGTCGATAGCTGTTGTGGGTTCCCCTCCCCCTGACCCCCCAGATAGCCACTGTGTACTATACTATGTTTGAACTTGGAAGCAAACCTCATGAATCCCTTTGTATGATTATGTATGTACTGTATATCGATTCTGTCCTCCTGGGGAACCCAGAGTACCACCGCAAGAAGGTCTTTACCTAATGCAAGCTCCTCACACTTGAACTTTCTGGACTGGACTCCAGAGCTGTGAGAGCTAAATTGTCACTGTTTCAGTTTCAGTTATTTTAGCACAGTACTAAGAATGGCTGAGACAGAGAGCAAAGCTGATGGACATGCAAAAGGTAAGGGCTAAGGAAGTCAGTGAGAAACTACAAGCAGGCGAAAAGGGTGACTGTGCCACAAGAAGTGTGATGAGCGCTTGGGAAGACACAGGAGATCCCGTTTACTTGCTTATCTGCCAGGCGAGATATTTTCACTCCCAGAGATGCAGATCGCTGGCAAAATGTTGCCGGGGTGATGTTTGTATTATGATTCCAGATGTGCGGCATTTGTGACACGTTTCTGTGAGTAGCTCAGTGGGTGGGTGGATATTTGATTGTGGATTTTAGAATAAGATTTATGTGCTGAAAATATAAATTGAGAGGCACTGACCTCTGTGTAATAATTTAAGCTACAGAATCATAAGAAGTAAAGAGAAAAGGATTACTTCTTGGGTACATCATTTTTCTGAGAGGTCAGAAGGACAGATGAAGTAATAATCGTGCTCTTGTGAACTACGGCCTGAGGTAAATTTGAGCTACTCAAGTTTATTGAATGTCAGTTTTACAACAGGGAGGCCTTTGCTTCCCTCCCTTTCCTTGTCTTTTTGATTCCTTGTTTCTTTATACAGATCTGGTTTTAAAATGGTTGCTTATTGAAGGAATGTTTAATTTTTAAATGATAATAAAGTTCTTCATTTAGCTTAATGAGAGAAATCCCCTCTAGCCCTTTGTATACTCATAGCAGAATGAGGATGGTGTTATCTACTTTAATATGAACAAAACTTCAACAGGGAAAGGAAAAGCTGAACAACAGTATTCAAGGATAAAATAAGGTAACATTCATAAAGTGATGGGCCCAGTTACAAAGAAAGTAATAGATTTTGCTTTTTTCTCATCCAAATCCATCAGAATACTTATACAAAAGTTATAGAGAGTTCTTTCGATTATCACCAAAGGTTACTACAACTGCTTACCTAAAGATTATAGTTAGTTAATATGATATCCGGAGTTAGAACTATTACCCTATAGCTAGTATTAGTGAATGGCCTGTTTTCTACATGTTCACAGGAGACAGTGGGAATGTCTCTGCAGGTCTGAGTGTACCTCATATGGATAATTCTTTCTAAGGCTGTTTGAGTCAAAGGTTGCAACTCAGGCCACTTAGAAAAGGCTCTGTTTGAGTTTCACTTTGCAAAGCAAACTGCTCACATTAATTAACATTAAATAGCCAAGTATTCCTTTGAGAAAATGAAGAAACTTTCTTTCTTTCTTTCTTTTCTTTTCTCTTTTTTTTTTTTTTTTTTTTTTTTTGGTGGAACCAGGGATTGAACTCAGGCCCTTGCGCTTGCCAGGGAAGCACTTATTCCACTGAGTCATAGAAAATGACTCACAAGACTTACACTATCTATTTCAGGAAAAGCAAAGAGCACTATGCAGTAAGACTTAGAAAATTTATCATCATAACAAATGGCAGAAAAAAAAAAGATACAACATAGAATTGTAATGGGTCAAAAGTAGAAGAAAAAGAAAAGGAGGAAATAGTGAACAATTTAGTGAGGAGCTGAATTAAATGAGAATCCCTTCTCCTGGCTACTGGCTAGAGTTCTTTCTCCAACACCAGTGTTCCTGTTCTGGGCCTCATTTTCTCCTTCTCTCCCTGCCTAGAGCAGGTTCTGAATGCTTCTCTCTGTTTCAGTCTAGCTGAGCTTGTAGCTGGAGGTAAGATTTTTCAACAGCATTGGACATATACAGTAAACAGACTCTACAATAGCAGTTAAATATTCTAGTTGCCTCAGAAATTTAGGCTTACAATCATCCTTATTTTCTTTACAGATCTAAATTGAATCAGAAATACTGTGTTCAGAGGAGGCACAAAGATGTCCCGGAGTATCAGTACTGACCAAAGAACCACAGGTTGTCATGTCTCCTTGTTTCCTCGGTGGCCAACATGGCAAAGGTGCTCCATCTTTATAGGTCAAGCAGTTCTCGCTGTCTGTCTCTCAGTTTGTCTGTGTCTGTGTCTGTCTGTCTGTCTGCCTGCCTGCCTATCTGTCTGTCTGTCTGTCTGTCTCTCTCTCTCTCTGTGAGCTGACCTACAGCATTTATATAACAGTAAAGCCATTGCTACAAAATAAACTGATGTATCTTCCTAATAGAAGCCTCAGTAAATCAAAATGTTACATATTTTATTGATCTCATTTTGGAAGAAAAACAACTGAATCTTTTGCCAATGACTGCACAAAAATAAAGAAGTAGAGGCTCTTCTAAAATGGACCATTTTAGACATCTGTGATGTCTATAACTATACACAACATGCACTCTAAAGCTCAGGGGTTCTATTCCAGCTTTGATACTATTCCATGAAGACAGTGAGAGTAAGTAAGCCTTTTGGAGATATCTACAGGAGAGGTAGCTATCTACAGGAGAGGTAACTAAGGGTACTCTATTGTTTCTTCCTAGCTGATCAATTGATATATTATCACAAAATCTGGGTACAGAGAAGAGGTGAATACATAGGTACGAAGTACTGAGGTGTACTTGGTAAAAAGATACAATATATTGGGTGAAATTCAGAATAAATTATTTATGAACATCTATGTTCCTCCACAGGGTGTGAGGATCCATAGATTAGCATTTGTTTAGTATTTTATAAGATAATACTATAGAAGTGGGTCAAGCAGACAGACACTCATACAGGATTGTGGATCTAGGCTTGAGCTATCAGTGACTGACAGTGTTTTTTGGCAAGTGCTTGCTGTGGGGCTTTGCAAGTACTGAGTGTTGTGTTGACAGTGCACACTGCAGGCAGCTGAGCACAAAGTGAGCTGAGGTAAGAGTGTGACAAAAGAAGGCAAAGTAGCTCTAATGTGGGGTTAGCACAGAGAGTCCTGTTTTCTGCATCTGTGATTTGGAAGCAAGTAAAGAATATAGGCCCATAAAACTTCTTCGTAGAGGTTAGGGAGATGGCTCACTGTATTAAGTGTTTCCCTGGCAAGCACAAGGGCCTGAGTTCAATCCCTGGGTCTGCCAAAAAAAAAAAAAAAAACCTTTTAGAAAATCATTTCACATTTATGAAATGTGGTGGTTTGTGTCAAGTTGTACCCCCAAAACCTCATGCAGTCACAGGGCGTTTTCTGCAGTTTGTGATTGGTTCTTGACACAATGCTGCGACTGCAGGTGCAAGTGGTACACTGCCCTGGGCCAGGTAATCTGTATTACGAGTTGAGGCAAGAAGAAAGGGTAGCTACCTACTGCAGTGCTGGTCATCCCTTTGCTCTTTGCTTTTTTTTTTTTTGTCACCACGAGCTGCTGCCCTCTGCCATGTGTCACTGCCTTGGAACCAGCTTAGCATGGACTGAAACCTATATTAGCTGTGAGCTAAATAAACCTTTCCTTCCTTAATTCTGGGTGTTGGGTATTTGACCCAGCAATGTGAGAAGACTAACTGAGACAATAACATTGTTATTGTGAAGCTTATGGGGATAATCTCTGTATAAGTCTCACTTTAAGAGCTGTGGATAATAACAGACTTTGGAGATCTAGGTGAGGACAGAATCCCATGAGCAATAATCTCCCCCCAACAATGGTGAATCGTAGCTATTTTTGCTTTTTTTTTTTTTCTTCACAGCAGAAACCATCAGTTCTACAAATTAATGTAAAAACTAGGGTCAGTTTCTATACATAAGAGGCTTTATATTTCTGTTCTTTGGGGATTTGGGCATACCATGAGCAGGATGGAGAATATCCTCATAAATATCTTAGTGAATTTTATTTCCTAATCTGTTAATAAAAAGAGGTTGAGAATTTAGAGTCTAGGACTTTGAAGATAAATGTTTGGGTGCAAATTCTCTTTGATAATTAATAGTTCTGTAAGCTCAGGCAAACTAGTTTTTCTGTGGTCTAATTTCATTTTCAGTAAAATAGAAATCCTGAAGATTGGGGCCAGGGAGATGGCTCAGCAGAATAAGTGCTTGCCTGGCATGTGCAAGATGTTCTGAGTTCAATCCCCAGTTCCCACAAAAAGAAAACTTGAAGGTAGAAAATATGAGATGGATTGGGCCTACCAACAAATACATATTGCAACAGAAAATGCCCTATAGCCAGTGAACTTCAATTTTTCAGCTGCTGGGTAATGGTTCCTGGTGTAGTTCCAGCTGCTCTTGTCTCCTAGAAGTGACTGGTCACTATGATGCATAGCTGGTCACTAAGATGCATATTGTAAGAATCAATCAAAGACAGCCAAGCACTGTACCTCTGTAGGTTTCCTTTGCAATCCCATGAAAACCTCCCTCCCTAAGCCTTTGGGGCCTGACATTTTGGGAATGATCCCAATCAGTGCCCATTGATATGAAATAAATTTCTATTCAAATCCTGGGTGTTGTTTTGGTCTTTCTGCTTGCTGTTGCAGTATGGCAGCTCCTAATTGCTAGCACCTCAGAATGTGACTGAATTTGGAGATGAGACCTTGAAGGGGGAAAGATGGTTATGATGAGATCACGAGGATGCACTTCAGTCCCATCTGACAGGTATAATTAGAAGAAAACATATGGATGGAGATAGGGAAATGGGAAGAGAAAAACCATTTGAAGGGACAGAGAGAAGGTAGTATTATAGAAGGGAAAGGTTTCAGCAAAAACAGCCTCCTGACACTTCAGCTTTGACCTATAGCCTCCAATATTATAAGAGAATAAATTTCTGCTATTGAAAGCCAACCAACACAAGCTACTGTGTTATGAAAGCCTTAACATGCTAATAGGTATTAATGCTCAAGTAATTATTGTAAGTGGTATGGAATGATATAGGTAAAATCACTTAGAATAACATATAGCATTTAGGGTAAATATGGAATAATATATATATATATATATATATATATATAATTCAAAACCTTGTGCTTGTGAAGCAGGTGCTAAAACCACTGAGCTACTTCCCCAGCTACTGCTACTATTTATGTTAATAATAAATTTATAATTTTATTTTTGAGTTTGTTCTTCCTGAGATCTTTTAATATTTTGATTTTCTGTTGTCTTTTGTGCCTTCATGTTTTAGACTAAATGTGAACTTCATAGACTCTTCAGAAGAGTTTGTGTTTCCCTTTGACTATTATATTTATAATATTGTATTGTAGTTATTTAATTAAGAGTCACTCCAATCACAGGGACAATTCGCTAGGAGGAATAATGTTGCTTTAGTGATCATTAAGCACACTATGTCCATCATAACTCTTACCCCAAAGCTGAGGGGTTGATTTAAATCATTTTCAAACTTTGCATAAAATTTATGAATTGTATTTTTTTCTTGGGGAAGTTCAAACTTTTATCAAAATCAGAATATGAATTAAGCATTATAAGAATCATTAGTGGTTATAATTTATTGATTATACTTCAGTATTGGGAGAAGGAAGACATGCTGGTGATTTCGATGTGCTCCACACCAGTTAACTGAGTGTCTAGCATAGAAAAAGCCTCACCCAGATGTTAGGGGTACAAGGTCAGATGGAGGACTGTCCTCATCATTGAAGAACTTGCAGTCTGGTGCATCTGTCAGAATAGAACAGTGGGAATAGCAGGAGATTAGGGACTTCATTGTTTTGGGGACTAGAGAAAGAGCAAATTGATCTACATGGGTGATGATTATTAGGTAAGCTTCATCTTAGGCAAATTTAAAGCTAAAAGTTAACAAATGTGTATCAAAGGGCTTGAGGGAAAAGTCTACTCAGAGAGGAAGAAACAAGAATAAAGAAAACCAGGGAGATTTGAGGCCTTTCAAATGGTTCAGAAGAATAGAAAGTAAGCATGTACGTATACGTGGGTAAATGTGATTTAGCACAGAGGTTCTAGAGCTTTATATAGAAGTAAGGAGCCTAAATATTACTCTGAAAACTATGAGAGTATAGTGTATTGTGTCTAATTAATACACAATTGGAAAAGCTTACAATTGGTCTGGGGGCTTAGAGGGCACTGCCACGAGATGAAAGAACAGCCTATTAAGACCACTGGGAGAAATCGGAGCCTCTGTCTCAGATTGAATAATGGCACCCCACCAGCTTTATTCCCTCTTGCCTCTGGCTAATGTGCAACACATTCAAGGGTGCCTGAAAATTTTCACTGCATAACAACTCTTTTAAAAGAAATTCACACTTTAAGAGAATAGATTTTCAGGGATGAGTGGATTCAAATACAACACAGTTATACAACTTAGAAATTCAACTGAAGCCAGATTCAATTGACTATAATTTCAAGTATATACTCTGCAACTTCTTATTTGAGGAAAGGGAAAAAAGCCCTGGGAATGGGTGGGTGTTCAAACCAGATTAAAGTCATTTAACTAATGAGTAAACATGCAAGGACTTAGCAGAAAAATTAAAAAAGAACTAAAGTAGAAAAAGTTCAGGAAGGAAAGGCAGTACGAAGTCTATTTTCCCATTCCCATAAACATTTAAGCATATCATTAAGTGGCAAGCACCCTGCTTTGAACTATTTTGAAGAGGAGTTGATTATAATGTTCACCCAGGATAGAGATGTACTACATTAGGAGGCAGAAATTGTACTCAAATAAAACAAGCTGATTGCATTCACAAGCCATAGCCAGTCAGCATGAGTCTATGAAAAGGTGAGTTAAAGGACAGCCCCTCCAGGTAATGTTGGCAGTGAGAGGGGTCTGGCTACTTGTTTATCTATCAATGGATACAACCAATTGGCTTTTGAAACCTCCCTTCTTTTACCTGTAAAGCCACTATAGCCAAGTCTGCTTTGCCTCCTTTCTAAGGTGTCCCTTATTTATTCAATAGGTATTATCTTGTCAATGCTGATGTCAAAGTTCAAGGATGGATAAAGAATAATTATGAAATCCATGGATATCACTCCATGTTGTGATAAGTTGTACATGTACATGCAATTTCATCGGAACATAAATGACGGAGATGTATATGTATAACTCAAAGTATTATAGCTGTTCAACTAAGTGGAGAAATACAGCAAGGTTCCACTGCAGGAGTGTATCTCAGTCACATGAGTAAATTTGGGAAAAGGCATTAAAACAGAGACCCGCAAGGAATATGGGCATTGGTTTAGTTGGAAAAGAAAGTGATTTGGCATGGAAAAGAATATAGAGCCATGCAGGATGAATGGGTCAAGAGACCAGAAGGCTGCAATGGGTCAGACTGTGTGAGCCTTTATGCATCTGGACGAGATTTTGGGTTCCATCCTGAGGGTCAACTTGACACCTACTTACTTTAGATAAAGAGTGAGCATAATTGGATTTGAAATTTAAAACCACAATTATTGTGGATTACTGGGTGATGTATTTTATATTAAACCTAAATACGTTGTTTCCAATTTTAGAAATCATGAAGTGTTATGAGGTCAAGAATGAGCAAAGTAATTTCCAAATATAACAAATAACCATAATGGATTCTTCATATCTGTGGGTCCTCTATCTGTGGATTGAAGTATCTAAAGATTGAAAATAATAATAGTAGTAGTAGTAGTAATACTACTACTACTAATAATAATAATGATAATAATAAGTAGTATCTCAGTTAGCAAACTTAATTATTCCCTGGTTCCAGGAAAGATAGATGTGGAGTTGTGTTAGTCACTCAGTATGGAGTTCATGAAAAGAAACAAAATTTTTTCGAATACTTCTATTTGTAAACAGAATTGTATAGATAATTTTTCTTGTCATTCCTTAAACAATACAGCACAACTGCTGTTCAAATAGTGCTGACATTGAATTATACAGTATAAATAATCTGTAGATGACTAAAAGTATATGAGAGGATGTGTGTGGATTATATGCAAGTTCTACCTATGGACTTAGGGATTCTCGGGAATTCTGTCCTGAACCAATCATCTATAGCTATTGTGAGATAGCCATGCTTTTCTTCTTCCTTTAAAAATGTATCTTCACTCATTATAAAGTTGTTTTATTTTTTTCTTAAATTTTTCCAAAAATTATGACTTAAATTTGTTTATCAAACTCATACACAAAAACATAAAATAATATGTATTTGTGGGGTAGCTCCCATGTGATACTTTAATACATGTAAATGATCATGTAATGTTTAAATTAGGATAAACATTTCTATTTTCTTAAATATTTTTCACTTCACATTAAAATATTCTGAATCCAAGGGCCAACCACATAGCTCAGGGGATTAAAGCACCTGCTTAGGCAGATATAGGGGTCAGGGGTTCAATCCTGGGCTTGCTGTGCCCAGGGTGCACAATTGAGACTGGGAGTGGTGGCGCACCCCTGTAATCCCAGTGTGTGAGATGCTGAAAAGCAGGAAGGATCCCTAGAAGTCTGATCTGGACAGTGAGACCATGTACTAAATACGTTTAAAAAAACTCAGAATTGTTTCTCCAAGGTTTGGAAATATGCAGTACATTGTCCTCTATAACCACTATATTATGTAACAGTAAACCAAAATACTGAAAATACTATTCTCTGTCTCTCTCATATATTTAGGTCAGGGTGCAGGGTACATAGGATGTACAAGGTCTCACTGCATAGATCACACTCCTAGTGATCTGCCTGCTTACAGCCTCCCAAATGCTAGGATTATAGGTGCTCGCCACCACACCTAGCCTCAATTGCCGTCTCAGCGCTCCCCAGGGGTTGGGATAGGCGACATGGCAGGCCCGGGGATCAATCTCCTGACCCCTACATCTGCCTAAGCAGGCACTTTAATCCCCTGAGCTATTTGGCTGGCCCTTGTAGATGGATTTTTTTTTCTTTCTCAGGCTACCTTAAGGGTAGGTCTGGTAAGGTATTGAAGCTGGGGATCAAACCACAGTATCCTGCACCTGATTGCATTTGCATGAGCAAGCGTTTAAACAACTGAACTAACTGGCAGGCCCCCTGGCCAGCCCTTGTAGTATTTATTTCTAACTATCATTTGATATCATCTGTCATCCCCATCCCTCTCTCCTCTGCTATGATTACAGCCGCTGGTAGCCACCTCTCCACATCTGTGAGAACAACTTTTTTATATTCTGTACATGGGTGAGACCTTAAGCTCACATGGTTCTTCTCTTTGCAGGCCTGTTCGATTTCACTAAACATAAGATCTCCAGTGCCATTCATACTGTTGCAACAGATAGCATCCTTCTCAATGGATGGATAGTATTATGTTATGTACATGTGCAATATTTCTTCTATCCGTTCATCTGCTGATCAATGTTTTGGTTGTTGCCATTTCCCAGTTATAGTGAAGAGCGTTTAATGAATATGGAAGGCAAGTGTCTCCGACATCGTGATTCCACTTGCTTTAAACACTCCTAGGAGTTGGCTTGCTGAATCAATTTCTCCCTCTAGTTTTTTTTTGTTGTTGTTTGTGCACCTGCCATACTGTTTTTCTTAATGACTCTTCTAATTTACATTCCAACCAAGAGTCCACAGATTTCCCTTTCTCCTCATTCTGATCAGCATTTAAGTGCTTCCACTTTTTTTTATAGCAGTCATTGTTACTGGATAATAAGATGGCATATCAATAAAGTTTTTAGTTGCATTACTCTAATATTTTCAAATGAATATCTCTTTTATATTTGAGGCCATTTGTATTTATACTTTTAAAAGAAATTTCCATTGTAGCACAGCTTGGCCAGTGAGTGAGAACCGCAGGCCCACCACACTAGAGAGACCTTTCCCAGTATTCTCAGGTCCTGCCCAGTGGCCCCAGACCCAGTGCAGCCTGCCTGGTGAGTGAGAACATCCACCACCCTTTTGGGAGCCCAGCAGAGCTGTGAAAGCCCAGGCCTGATGAGTGTGTGAGAGAGTTTCTGTGCTCTGCTCCCCCCCCCCCCACACCACTGCACACCCAGCCCAAGCCTGGTACACAGGACTGGGGAGAAATTCTGATGCTGAAGTCCCTGCACTGAGACTAGGGTCAAAACCATGCAGCTAATCCAGAAGCACAGCATCTTGTCAAAGGGGCACAACAGGCTCACCTCCAAGGACAGCAACAGGAAGGAGGTGAGCACAGCAGCCAGACCCAAGGCAGGCAAAACTGCATGAAGTAGAACTTGGTGTAACAATACCTGAATTTCATAAGATGCTAAGGTTAAATGTGCACCAAAAATTAGAGGTCAGAGATACAAGTCATGATGAAAACAAGGAGCCAAATGAAATATCAAGCCTCAAGCCCCCCAAAGATAAGTGCAGAGAACACTAGCTCAGCTAAAATGAATGAATTAACAAAGTTGGAAGCAAGGAAACAACAGAAGAAAGGTATAGAGGAATTCAGAGCAGAATTAACACCCAAAAGTAAAAAGAAATTTTTGAATGCATAGCATCTGAAGTAATGAATCAAATTCAGAAACATATGGGGGAAACCTAATGCCCACCTGGAACAAGCACAGAGAACAATATTCCAGCTGAAACATATGAACTAAAAGCATTCAGGCAAAGAAACAACAGCAAAAAGGTAAAGAGAAGCCGGGCGTGGTGGCGCATGCCTGTAATCCCAGCACTTGGGAGGCTGAGGCAGGAGGATTGTTGTGAGTTCGAGACTAGCCTAGGCTATAAAGTGAGTTTAAGGCCAGCCTGAACTGCATAGTGAGACCCTGTCTCAAAAAGACAAAAAAAAAAAAAAAAAAAAAAAAAAAAAAACAAAA